>KQ965738.1:190250-360007 GCA_001574975.1 Gonapodya prolifera JEL478
TCCACCCATCCCCCCGACCCCAACCCTTACTCACAATCTTGCCCATAAACACGATCCTGACCCTCTCCGGCTCGACGCGCTCCTCGCCATTGTCGTGCAGGACGTCGCAGATCGTTTGGCGGAATTCGGAGACGGGTGTCTGTGGGGGGGGAATGGGTGGGGAGGAGAGGAGTGGAGATATTGGAAAGGTGGGTGTCGGTAGAGCACACCAATATGACCTCGTCCCCCTTGCCATCCCACCCCCCCGATACTCCTACCTGCCAGAGCCAACATGCCCACGTCCATCGGTCGGACCCCTCCTGTATCCCACTCTCGGCCGACCCAACAAGACTACTTCCATCTAACCACGCGCCCCCCCCCCCCCCCCCCCCCCCCCCCCCCCCCCCCCCCGTCCCTCTCTCTTGCCGAAGCCAGCATGCCCACTTTTATCAGTCGGACCCCTCCTGTGTCCCACTGTCGGGCATGGCAAAAAGACCTTGTCCATCCAACCTCGTCCTCCCCTCCCCCCTCCCCCCTCCTCCCGTCTCTCTCTCTCGGCAGAGTCGACATAGCCTCCCTCGCTGTGTACAGAGCCAAAATGATCCTCGTCCATTCGACCGCCTTCGTCCGCCCAGCCCCAACCCGTTGACTTTGCCCCACTCGTCAAAGTCCAGCCGTCCAAGCCCGTCCGCTCTCTCGTGCTCGGTAGATCGCAAATGTAACTTTCATTCCCAGGCGTTGCTGTCTCCAAATCAACTCGTGGTATCGTCCTTTCACGGAGTTGGCCCAACCAGCCCGTCATCGCCCACCCTCCGCCTCCCTCGCACCCCCATGATGCACGCACCTGCGGATGGGAAAACGGAATCCTAAACTTGTGCGCCTCCTTCCCGCCGGCATACATTGCCATCGCGTACAATTTGGGTGCGGATGGTTTCGGCTTTGCCGGTGATTTGGGCTTTTCCTTTTGCGCCGTCTTCGTGGCACGCTGAGCGGGTTTCTCCTGCGCATCGGGCGCGCTCATGGGCGTGGGGGTGGGCGAGGCCGAAGAGGCAGCGGACTTTGCACTCCTTCCATTCGCTGCATCCATTGTCCTTGCCGCCGTGGTCTTCGACGTCCGCCCCGGTCTTGTCGCGGGTAATGCGCGGCTTGCGATCGTCTCCGTCTGGAAATCGTCGTCCGACATCGGGCGGGAGTGGGGTGCTTGGAGTTGCTTCGGTCCGACTTCAACAGGGCTCCGTCCCCAGCAGTCGACCCGCATGCATGCAGGATCACGGCGCGGGCGACGTGGGATTGCAATGGCAAACGAAGGAGGGGGACGGGGGAGTGGGCACAGACGCGTATCTGCCCGCAGTGCTGGGACAAGTCAATGCCGTCGTTGCAGAGACAGTGCAATGGGACGACGATGATGCCGGAGACGAGGGTGCGTTGCGCTTTTCTTCACACTTTTTTTGGCAGTGTTTTTCCATGCATCCCTCTTCTCTCTCCGCCCCTTTTCTCTCCCTCCAAAAACACCCACCCAATCACCACCCTCCCACTCCTCCTCCAACCAGCTCCATCCCCGCTCGACTCCCTCCTCTCAGCCTCAGAAGAATCCCTCATCTCCCTTCTTCTCTGTGCAACTTCCCAAGCACAGTCCCTCCTCCTCCTCGCACCGCCTTCCACTTCCCACTCCCTTGCCACGCTCGTATCCTTCGTCGCGTCAACTGCACTCTCACCCACGACCCCCGTCGCACGCCTCCGCACCGACGCCACCACGACGCCGGATGAGTTTGTCGCCGGCTTGTTCGTGGCCGTGCCCAGACGAGCACAGTCGCTCATTCCTCTTGTCGACGACCAGCCGCAGGTTCATGTGCCACGAAGGCGGCATGGCGGTATGAGTGGGACGGCTGACGAGTCCCATCTGCGAAAAGGACTTGTCGGAGGCGGTCCTTCAAGCGCAGACGACTCCCACCCGTGGCACAGATCGCGGGACATATCACTTGCCTCCTCACACTCACGCTCGCAGCACATTCCGCCGTCCACCTTCGCGTCGCTCCCTGCATCAATCTTCCCGTCCCTCCCGGCCATCCAAACATCCACCCTGCTCGATACCGACGACCCTTCGCTCACACCCGCACCCGCACCTGCTCCCGCCACCGGGCCAACGCAAGCGCAAGGTTTTGTCGAAGACCGCCGCCTTGCGCACGTCGCCGTGGTCGAGTGGGCGCCCGACGTTTCGCGCGCGGTTCAGGGAGTTGTCATCGAGGTGGGTCTTCTTCGGAGGGCGGGGGGGNGGCATCTTTGGTTGAGTGGGTCGTTGTGTGTGAGCGGTCTGACTGGACACCCGGGACGAGGACGGAGGACGGGGAGTAGATGTGCGAATACCATTCTGTCTTTCTTTCTCTTTTCCCTTCGTTCGTTCTTTCCCCCATTTACCCCAAGGCGATTTTGCGATTATTTCTTTGTTTGTTCGTTTTCCTTTATGCCGTGTCTTTCGATTCGACTTTGCTGTCTGTTCTTGTTCTTTATTGGATTTCTTTCATTTCTTTCATTACTGTTATTTCCGTTCTTTGTGTTCTTCCTGTTTCGTTTCGTCTCTGGGAGGAGCGTCTCTTTTGTGGAACGCACCGGGTTGGGATATGGGGTCTGGGAGGCGATACTTGAGGAAGGCTTCACATCTGACATCATTCCACTCCTTTCCTCCACACGCCCTCCGGTACCCACCTACAGACCCTCTCCCGCAACCGCGTCGCCACTCCTGACGGTGCCTCACACAATCTCCCCCGACCATTCATTCTCGTCCTCGTTGCCGAGTCGCCCGATGCGCAGACGGGCGCAAGGGGCGGAGCGGGGATGGTGCAGGGGCTGGTGTGTTGACGTGTGACGGGAACGGAGGGAAGCGATTGCAAGAGGCTCCTGTGCTGATGACTGATCCCCGCATGTTTTTACCTCCCCCGCGTCACCAAGGCGGATAAGATCTTCCTTTCCAACGACTTGTCCCACCTCGCTCTTCCCGCGCTACGCATTCCGCATATACCGGCGCACGATGTGGCGATTGTGACACCCGAGGTGCGTCCTTCTATGATTGGCACCCTCCCATTCCCATGCCTCCAACCCACCCCTCTCAAGCATCTCGCACGCCTCCAAAGCAGACACGCTACACTCGTACGCACCATGCAACACTCGGTGCGGGCCTATGTCGCGGACGTGTTGGCAGGGATACGCAACCACCCATCGGTAGTGGTCGGACCGGGGGGAGCCGCGGCGGTGGCGGTCGAGAGGGGGGCAGGGTGAGTGTATGGTTTGGAGTGGAAGTTGATTTTTGGACTTTTTCTTCACACACGTACCCCACCCCACCTCGACCCGCCCTGCCCACATAAATATCTCTAGCGCCATTGCGACGCTCTTTGGATCGTCTTTTACGACGCCGACGCACGTCGATACTGTGGCTGACAAGGTCCTTGCGCACCGGATGATCACGGCCACCAGGGGGATGCTTCCTCGTGCCGAAAGCGAAGAGGAGGACGGGGAGACTCAAGGCGCGAGGGAGATTGTGAGAGATGTTGTTGAGGAGGTGGGAGGTGGGTGGGCGTGATGGGAGGTGCGGGGTCCAAGACATTATGTAGCACTGCTGTGTCTTTGTACGTGTCGAGTTGTACACATTTTCATATGAGCGTTGCACTGTCGGTATGTAGTGGAGCGCAAGCATCGAGGAAGGGGTTGGACCACGGAAGGAAGCGATAAGCTCCAAGATGTAGTAGTTGTATTTCGTGAGTACGTGCCGTGCGGCATACCTATTTATATACATAAAATTCTTTGGGGGTGTTCTCACCCTGGGTGACCAATCTTTATCCCCGGACCCAGGGTCTCAGTAGACGAATTACAGTAAAAAACATCCAGGCAGCCAGACTTCCATAGATAGCTCGAGCCTTGAGAAATAAGAGCATTCATTTGCCGACCAGACGCACTGCTGCGGGAATTCGTCAGGGTCCAGGGCGCCACCTCGTAACGACGCATTGCAGATTACCCACGCTTTGGATCACTTGCAGCTCTGTTCCTTTGCGTCTGGACAGTCCATCCCATTTCGAACGACGCCGAGGGGCGCCGAGGGGTGAAGATGAACTGCTGGTTCTCCTGTATGCCGCGATCGTTCAATGTTGCCAAGCAAACTCCCGCCCCGCGCTGGAACACCCACCTCAATGAACCCCCCCGCGAAGTACTCCCCGACTGGTCCTGCGCTGGGTGATGACGCGCGCTCGACCTGGGCCCGAGGGGCCGACGGGGGTGGGGTAAGGGGCATTGGTTAGCTGAGATCGCGTGACCAGCACTAGACCCCAAGCGGGCCGATCACGGTGGGACTCACGGAAGATATGAGGGAGGGGGTCTCTTCTGACGCGGGAGTGGTTGCGCTCATCTCCATGGGGTATTACAAAAGCGTTTTTTTCTGTGGTGGGTTGTTTGGCTCGAGGCGGACGCAGACTCGAGCCCAGGTTGAACTGTGGCGCATAACACAAACCGAACTCCAGGGTATTCCTTCCCCCTCCCCTATTTTTTCTTTCCTATCCCCTTTCCATCATTTTTCCTGGAAGTGGCACGCAAAACAAAGTGCCGGCGGACGTGTATGGACCTCGTGACGGAAATCACACCATCATCCAACCAAAATACATTTAGGCTTGTCACATCCTCCTCCAACTGTCCGATTTTGTAGCATAAGGCCCATGCGACCTGCCTGGGCACCTGAACTTATTGGAGCCTTTCCCCGGCACCCCTACAGCCACACGAACTCCGAACAATTTCATTTTCTGTTTCTTTGGTTCTTTCTTTCTCTTGGAACTTGAGAGGGCCACTGAGTTTTCTGTTTATAACGGAAGAAAATACGGGAGACACTGGTGGGAGACTAATTTTTACAGTAACTCGATACACCGCGGGGCTAAATCCTGGCGGTATGATTCCGGAGGAGGTACCGGTAATGACCATCAAGTATGCATTAAACGACTTCATCACGGCGACATCAAATAAATCTGCGTCTTTGACACAAAAAGACGCAATGCAAATGTACATTGTCCGGGTAAACTTCTTCTTCCCAACTAACTGATCATACCAAGACGTGGGTGTACTGGTGTGCTTTGGTGGCTTGCATATTGTCCTATTTCCACCACCGCTTGCCATGGGTATTACGCCCGCTCCGATCCGTCGCGTGCTCTTTGCCCTTGCATTCCTTCCTAGCGACCATGACACTGCACCGTTCTGCAAGCGCTTCGACGGACCCACCAGCCCCTTTCTCCGACCCAGCAACCTCCTTATTCCCCGTACAGTCTAAACGCTTGGGTGATGTCCACGACCACAGATCGTTTTCCGCCCAGCAATTCCCGCGCCCCATGACGGAGTCCACCCACCCCTCCAGATCCCCCCTGTATCCTTTCGGGTTCCTCCTCCGCATCTCCGCATCCAACCATCGAGCAAGTATCCTCGCCTGACGCTCCACCGAGTTCCTGGCAAAAGCCTTCACACGGTCAGGGTCTAGCTGCGTCTCGTGCCAGGGGAGTTGAGCTTCAGGGACACGGTCCACATCGCCAGTGCTATAGACACTCGCCCTGCTTCCGCCACTTCCCCCACTTGCTCCACTTCCCCACCTCCTCCGATGCCCTGTCCCACCCCTCCACCTCCGCCCCATTTGGTACTGTTCCCAGAGCTCCGACCAGGAAAATGGCATGGCAACCTTGGGTGCTGCTCTACTGCGCCTCCGTTCTTCTTCAGCATCTCGCACCATTCTGGTCATTCCCGGGTCTGAGGACGACCTCACGAGACGAAGTGTCATTTCCTCGCTGGATTCTCCGTCAACGTGGGCGTCGGAGGGACGGTTATACTTGATCGCCGAAGTGGACGAGGACTTGTGCAGAAGGGGGTTCCCATGTGGGTGTGCGTTCACTTGCAGTGGGATAGACCGGTCCGGATCCACAAGTGGCGCTGGCAACCCTGCACCACAGACGACCTGATTCACCACTTCGCCTGCACCCACGTCTCCACCAACACCAGTTCCGGTGCCACCGAACGAACCTTCGGTATCTACCGTCGGCGCGTCCACCACCACAACCGGAAACCTCAATCCACCCAGCGCACCCCCACACAACACCGGTGATCCTCCTAATGTCTCCGCCACCGTCCCCATCGATCCCGCCATTTCGTGTTGGTACAGTACGAGCCCAGGACTGTCAGCACCCCTCCCTGCCCCAATAATGTCCACGCCGCCCCTCCGAACTCCGTCTCGGTCCAGGCCTGTTCCATCTTTATCATCGTCCACTTCAATCTCGACTTCGGCCACAGTAGAAACGGACGGTCCTCCCATCCTCCTGGCATAGCCAAAGGCATCATTGAAATCGTTGTAGCGATGGAACTCCACTTTGCCCTTCTCGTCCTTCAGAGCGCCCTCCGTGCCGCTGTCTTCATCGTGCAAGTGGCTTCGGCGGACTCCTGTACCGCTTAAGGCATCGTACTCCCCAAGGTGACCCACAGTGTGGATTCCCTCAGTGGAGGCACGGATACCCCCGTCGTCGGTCTGGGCCTCAGTGTCCCCGTCCAAAGCGAACAATCTCACTCCACCCTCGCCTTCTGAACTAGTCCGTTCCGTCAAGGAAGCGTCAGAACCACCATTTGCACCAGCGCCTGGCTCTCCAACAGAACCTCTCGATCTGGGAGACCCAGGCCCGGGGCTTCCAGAACCGTCCCCACCCAAGCCATCGTCCCCACCGATCCCGTCACTCCCCGCCACAGACGCCGTCTCTACGTCCGAGTCTGCTGTTCCTTCATCGACATTTCCGGCCACCCAACCCGCATCCCGTTCGGGTTTGCCGTTTACCCCATCATGCCACCCAAGTGACGTCGATCCCGCACCGTCAGCTTCCCACCCCACGTACCCCATAAGGCGTCCGGGAGATGGTTCGCGGATCCTTCGGTCGTCCTCCCAGCCAGTTTCCTCACTCCACTCAGAGTCGACTCCGGTGTCGCCTTGTGATCCCTCTACAGCTGTGACCCCGCTCTTTCGCCGTTCCCCTTCTTTCCCAAACAGCCTCCTGATCACTTGTCCGATTTTTTCTCTAGCGGTCTTTTTCTGCCTTACCCCCCGCTCCCCGTCCTGTCCAACCCCAACTTCTGGTTCCTCTCCGGAAGGTCCCGTTGGGCGACCGGGAACACCTGCTTCCCAGAATCCCTTTGCAAAATTCGATCCGAAGGGTATGAAGGAGTTGGGGAAAGTGAGCAGCTGGTCGCAGGTGGGACGGCAAGAGGGTTCAGGGTCAAGGAGGAGGGGGAGAAGAGAGGTTATGGCTGATGGGAGGTGGGAAGAGGGAGGAAATACGGTTTGGAAATAAGTGAGATGTGTTCCCATGGTTGCCCTTCAGCTTCCAACTAGATAAGTGAGGCCTTTCGAATGCTCCCGTGTCTGCCTGTTTCATACGTGTATCCTGTTCCAGCCTATTCCACAACTCGGGAATCCCGGATCTTGGATTTTATCGTATCCGATGCTCTCCATGCATTCAGTCCCCCAGACCAATCTGCAACCCTCTCAACTCACCTCCGGGACCTCCTCTTTTCTCCCACTGTCGTTGTCCGCCTCCAACCATACGGGCCATCCTTTCCCTCGCCGAGACACCTTCCTCAGGCCAAGGTGTCGTTCCATACCACAAGGCGTGCAGGACCACTCCGAGGGACCAAATATCGGGCGGAAACGTAGGATAGGGGAGGAGGAGGGAGGAAGGGGAGGCAGGAGGAGGAGGAGGAGTGAAGTTGGTGGGTTGTGGTGTTGATGGCGCAGAGGGAGGCGGCAAGGAGTGATGGGATGGGTATGAAGGTGTGGTGGTCAAGTGATGTTGATTGAATGGCATTCCCACGTGAACGGCTGTCGCCATGCGAGGGGAAACGACCGATGACGTGTCGGGTGTTCCGAGGGATCCTTTTGAGGGAAGACCATCACAATCGTTCACGTCGATGCGCTTATTAGCCTCCAATCCCTCCCCTGGTCTCGAACCCCCTCCCCACCCTGCCTTTCCAGCTGGCCCAGCTTGGGGTCTCGTCCTCTGAGGGAGAATCCCCCCTCGGAGAACCTCTGGGGCCATGTACGAGAGGGTCCCGCAACGCCTGTTGTCAGATGGGAGGAGGGTGGCTGATCCAAAGTCAATGAGGACGACAAGAGGGGAACGGGATGATTGAGATGCGCTGGAAGAGGGTGGGGAGGACGGGGATGACCGGAGGATGAAGTTGGCGAGTTTGATATCACGGTGGGCGATAGAATGGTGGTGGAGGTGAGCTGGTTGAATAAGTGCGTACGACAATACGCGTGACCCAAGATGGAGAGACGCAGCAGTAAGCATATGTATTCAACGAAGAAAGGTAATTGGATGACTCACCAACAGCCTGGAGACATTCTCTCCATATTCGGCCAACGATTCGTTCTCTGTCCGATTCAGAGTAGTATGCGTGAGGATACGAGAGGGTGTTATTTGTTGTCGACGTGGAAGAATCGTGACGCACAAGATGTGCGAGAGCTGATGGCGTAATTGAGCGTACGGATGAAGGCCACCCCGCTCTGACCCAATCAGCGAGGGTTGGTCCAACAATGAGATCGGATACGATAATTGGTGCATCATGGGAACGAGTAATGTAGTGTGACTTGAGTAAGTTTGCATGCGAGAGAGCGAGAGGTATGAAGGCTTCCGTGAGTGTTGCAAGGAGTTGTCTCTGTGCGGAGAGAGAGCCCGGTGGAGGGAGTTGATATTGCTTTTGAAGTTGAGGAAAGGGACAGAGAAGAGAAGGAGGGAGAGGTGGTCTCAGAGAGTGCAGAGGAGTCGAGTTGGGGTGAGTTTCGGGGAGTGGGGTCAGTGAGAGTGCAGAGAGGGCATGTTGGGCCGAGCGAGAGTTGGGTGCGGAGAGTGCCGAGTGTTCAGAGTTGGTGTTGGTGGTGGCACCTCTGTCCCAGTCTCCACCAATTCCAGGTCCTGCAACTCCCACAGCCACTGCCGCAACTCCAGCTCCAATTCCAACACACCCGCTAAGTATCTTGCATGCAAGAACTCCCCTTCGCCAGTCGTCCTCCTCCGTGCCGTGTCCCTCTCCCACGTCGCCTCCTGGTCCAACAGCCCCTTTTGCCCCCGCTCTCCCGCTCTCTCCATCTCCCGTCTCTCGGCAGCCTATGCCATGGCTTACTACAACTCGCCCGAACGACCCCCGTGCAATCTCTCTTCCGCTCACAACCACAACTCCCTCAACTACAACACCGCCCCCTTTCTTTCCCTCCCCTCCTCGTCCGCTTCCCCGTCCTCGGGCATCGTTCATCCTCGACTCGCGCTCTCCTCCGCTCACTCGTTCTGTTCCACAGAGTTGCGGAACTGTTTACCGAAGGATCCAATCGGCGGCTGTTCCTCTTGGTCTTTGGTCGCGAACACCTCAGCTCAATAATATCTCCGCTTTGTCTTGATAATTCATTCTTATGATTTTATTCTCACCGGTCTATATGCACCTCCGCGTTTTTACAGAGGGTTCCACACCCTCCGCAACTTGCGAAACCCGAGATATGAGTCACATTCAGGCCCCAAGCCACTGGACGTTCAATTTTCTGAATTTTTTACCTCGAGCATACTAATCCGTATAATAGAAATGGTGGGTCATGATCGGGGTCCAGATGCAGCCGCACACAGTGACAGGAGAATCCCCGAACTGACCACACTCGTTCCATGTACGGAAAAAATGTTTTCAGAAGTAAAATTATCGTGGATTTACAGAAACAAGGTACGAGCTACATTTTTCACACACACGCATTCCATAAATATTTCATTGCAAGGTCATTGTGTCACATCTTCGAACCCAAGCTCGCCGCCCCCTTACCCCGAGCCCCCTGCAGTCCAAGATAATCAAGTCGGAACCAATTCCTACCTGTTTCGTCAGACCAAACGCGGCCCTTGAGTCCAACGCCCTCGACATCGAAAGATGTAAGAATCTTGAGTAGGCGGCGGTGCGTGTGCGAGAGGTGCATCGTGTGGTGGAGGAGTTGAGGGATGATTTGAGTATATGGGATCAGCAAACAACGCAAGAGCTTGCTTTGCAGACCACATCTCCAAGTTTTGCTCTTTAGAAGCTCCAGTCCCCACAACAACCCACAGGTATGGACTCGGACCATGCCAGCCCTCCTCCAAACTCCCACCCCGTTCTGACTATCGAACTCACCTGCGTGGTCTCCTTCTCCTTTTCCGGATCTATGTTCGCTAAAAACTTCCTCTCCGAGTACGTCTCCTCCTTTTTACTCAGCAAACGACCAATAACAAAGCCAAGCGTCGGACGTCCGGCCCGGTCGAACTCTAGAACAGAGCTCGCACAATCAATGGAAACCACTCGCCGTCCCACCGCACCCCGCACCCACCAAACGTGTACGTCTCAATCACGCCCCATGCCCCCTGAGGACACACCTCGACCACCGCAGGCGGCGTGACTGGCGGCGGGAAGGACTCGGGCAGGGGGTTTTCCGACGGGTACAAGACGCCTGGAGGGCGCGGTCGACTGCCCAACATGAGCACGTGGTGTTTCTGCACATTTTCAAAAATAAAGGTGACAAAATAAGAGTTAATAGGAGAAAGTGTCCCAGAAGATCGCGTGCGATATCGAGCACGTGCAAACGTACGGTTACGAATTCACCTATTGGTGCATGAATGCGGGTGTGGATTGGTGTTTTGCTGCGCGTCGGAATTCGTGGGCAGCATCAACGCACCGTTTCCGTGGACCAGTCCGACCCTTCCTTTGCCCTCACGAATTGCGCAAACCATGGCTGTAATGGCGTGGCCAGAGTCTATACAGGGGGAGCAAGCGAGTCGATATTGAGGGGTAATGCGGATTGGGTAACAACATACAGTTGACGCCCCCGAAAAACCTTGACAGAGAAATGTGGCAGACAAGTTTAATAACGAACCCAACGCAGTCACAGGTGTATACAAACAAACGCACGTGTTTCCGCCGCACAGCGTCAGCGGCTTGTCCGCGCCGAACAGGTCGACGCCCAAATGGCTCGCGGTCATCTTCACCATGACCGGGAAGCAGCTGTACAGGTCCACGAGGTCGACGTCCTTGAGGGAGCAGCCGGCGCCTTTGGCCGCGGCCTCGAAGCAGGCTTCCATGGCGAACGAGCGGTGGTATAGCGGGCGGTGCAGGACCGAGCGGTGGTCGGAGGAGCCGGCGCCTGAGTGGATGTATGTCCACTGAAGGTTGGAAGGACGGTGGCAGGGAATGAGTGAGGGGGAAAGTGACGCGTATTGGGTGAACGAGATAACTGACTTTTGATGGATGTATGCCCAGTTGGGTCGCCACTTCGGTGGAAGTGATGATGGAAGCAAACGCATGGTTGACGCTGTTGTTTGCGTTCATGAGGAGAGGGTAAGGGGAGCATATCATCCTGGAATACCGCGTCCAATGAAAAGCGACCATACGCGTGAGGAGTCAACAGTTTCCAACCTGTTGTTTTTCCCGATGGTCGCAATCTCCTCCTCGGTCTTGGGCGTCTCGCCGTACGCCCAAGCGCCCGGATTTGTGGCCGCGACACGGGCGAATTGCGCATACAGCCTTGCCGAGTCGGCGTGCGACTCTCGTGGGGACTTGCCGAGGTGGGCGCGGAGGCCGACTTCAAAGAGGGGGTACCATTGAATGGGTTTGTAGATGCCTTTTTGGGGAACACGGATTGGTGCGGGGGCAGCGGGAGCGAGGTGGAACCGGTGTCTCACCGTGTTTGTCGGAAAGCGCGTTGCCCATGACAGACCAGTCCCTCGTGTCCGTGTTACTAGCCACGTACATCCCCGTCGGTGGGGGCGTCCAGTGTGGCGGGAGGGACTTTTTCTGATTGTTCCAGGCGTTCAAGCTGTACCAACACTCGGCACCTCCAATGAAAACAAGCTGCGACTGGCCGAGTGCCACACGACGGGCTGCGTAGTCATGCTGCTTTACCGTATTGTTTCCCCCGACGGGACCGTATGTCCTGTGCGGGGATCGCGCGATTAGGTTTGGCGTTTGGCGGCAGATGAAACATACAATCGGAATGTGCTCTCACTTTGTCTTAACGTTTTTAAGTCCTAGCCGCTGCGAGGCAGATGCGACCGCGTCTTCGTATTTCCATGATTGGATATCCATGGATACAAAATCGTCGCAGAGCTCCCGAACGGCACTTGCATCCGCGCCGGTGTCGGCAATCGCGGACTCGAGCGCCTCGCACATCAAGACGAGCGGCTCCTTTGCATCGGTCAGGACCTTTGACTTGTTTCGGATCTGCGTGCGAACACGCGAGAAAAGAATGGAGAGACTGTGAGAGAGTGTTTCGGAAGCAGATGGAGAATCATCAACGGATAGCCACTTGTGCAACGCCTATAATGATTGGGACGCTTTGTGCAATCGGCGCCATCGCATACGGAAAATGAAGTGCAAATCGGCGGAGGGTATGTGAGTGCTACTGTTCGGCTCCAATTGCACGAGTTCTGCCGGCTGTTCTGCCGAAGGTGTGACCAAAGCATTCTGTATATTTGTATATTCCCAAAGTACCGTTCTTCACCCATCCAGCAATGGCGACACAGACTCCGCAGCCGCAGGAACCAGAGAAGGTCAAGTGGGCCCCACTCAGCGTCCCCATTGAGCGAAGAGTGCAGACTCTCGCCGTGCTGTTCTGGTGTGTATCGCCTGCCTGGCCCTTTGTTTCGCCTTTCCAAGAATTAAAATGTCTTTTCTCAAGGGCGCTACAGTTCTTTATCATCCTTGGCGCCTTCTTCCTCCTTGCTCTGTTCCCATCAACATGGCCAGTTCTCATACCTTACGTGTGCTGGGTCGTTTTCATCGATCGCGCTGAACGAAAAGGTGGGCGGAGGGTGGAGGCGCTGCGAAACATGCCAATCTGGACCTGGTTCGTCGACTACTTCGTGAGTTGAGGGCCCATCGATTTCAATGGTCGAGGAGCCGTTCCAACGCAATGTCCCCCATTCAAAACGACACAGCCCATTCGGCTCCACAAGACCGCCGACGTGCCTCCGACCCGCCCGTACATTTTTGGCTATCACCCGCACGGTGTGATTAGCCTGGGGGCCTGGGGAAAGTGGGTACCCTGAAACTTTGAGCACGTGCTGCCGACCTTACCCCTCACCCGTCCATCCAGCTTCGCCACAAACGCGACCGGCTTTTCCAAACTTTTCCCCGGCATAAAGCTCCACCTATGCACGCTTGACCCAAACTTCCGATGGCCATTTACGCGTGAATACCTGCTTGGGATGGGCCTCGTCTCAGTGGACCGAAAAAGCTTGGAGTACGTTCTTCATAAAGGCGAGAGCGCCATGATTGTTATCGGAGGTGCCGAAGAGGCGGCGAAGGCGGTGGGTGCCCTCGACGCACCGTGTTTCTCAAAGGACCTCTCGCAGAAACTGAAATTTCTGGAACGTGTATTTCAGAGGCCATTCACCAACGATTTGGTTTTGGGCCGGAGGTTTGGTTTCGTGAAACTGGCGCTGAGATATGGGGCCTGGCTGGTTGTGAGTGCCATCTGAGGTGCCACTGTCATAGTTGTGCTGTGCCAATGACACTCGACCTTCCTACCCAGCCCGTCTTTTCATTCGGCGAGGGCGACATTTGGGACATAAAAGGTGCGTTGCTCCACCACACTCCCATTGTTGGTGGCAGGTGGCCAAGCATTCAGTTCCTCCACCAAACTCCAGAAAGTGAAACCGGCGACAAGATCTCTCACTGGACCAAGAAGTACTTTGGTTCGTGTTTGGTGAACGCGCGTCCCTTTCCTGCCTGGTTCCGACCCCCGTGTCTCTTTCAGGCGTCACCCTCCCCCTCATCTTCGGTCGGGGTGTGTTCAACTACAACTATGGCATCGTAAGTGCCACCGTCACCCTTCCCCCTCCTCCTCCCATTTCGTTCCTCCTCTGACTACCCCGCTCCCCCCGCTTACATGTAGATGCCCTACCGCCGCGCAATCAACACCGTGGTCGGCGAGCCGCTCGAGATGCCGCACATCCCCGAACCCACCGAGGAGCAGGTCCGGGAGCACCACGACCGGTACGTGGCCGCCCTGAAGAAGGTGTGGGATGCCAACAAGGACGTGTATGCCAAGCAGCGGAGGAGGAGTCTGCGCCTTGTGGAGTGATGACGGGGGAGGTGGGATGAGCGTGCCCGGTTTGGTTTGGTTTGGTTTGGTTGGAATTGGGTGGCGCTTGGGAAGGGACTCATACATCTGTTTTTTGAAAACGTGGCATAATTTTATGTGCATTTTGAAATATTATTGAGGCAGAGTAAACCGGGAGAAGAGGAGAGAAAAATATGGTTTCGTGATGAAGAGATGAAATTATTTATCCCTTTTAGGCGCCACCTGTGTCATCCCGGTGGATTGGTAAGCAGATCCTTTCAAACTCCCATTTCCCAATTCACGCATTGGCGCCATCACTTCTGCTTTTCGGAACACTCACCGTTCCCTTTCTACGACAAGCATCTGCATCGGGTGCCCGTTTCTTCTCAACAACATCTATATTCATGGCACCGATCCCACAAACGGGGACATCCAAACACTACGACTTCCTAGGTAGGTACCGCGAGAGGACCTGTACCACTGATGCACGAATTGACGTCTACTTTTTTTTCAATTTGCGACACAATCGCTTTCAATTCGCGATGCAACAGTTATCGGGGGTGGATCGGGGGGCATCGCGAGCTCCCGGAGGGCGGCTTCGTATGGAGCCAAAGTTGCGATCATTGAAAAGGCGAGGTGAGTCAAACGATCGTGTTTTTTTCTTAGGTGAATCGTGACCAATGATGCATCGCGTCTGCCTTTGCTTCGTCTTCCAACCGATATGAAGATGGGGCGGAACCTGTGTCAATGTGAGTTTGAACATGTGCATTCAATTCTTTTGATTGCGCGAATGTACCTCATCTGCGCCGGTCTGGTCTTGTGTGTAGGTCGGTTGTGTTCCTAAAAAAGTGGGTTCGCGCGAGTACATCACACTTCCTCAGACCCTTCAATCTAAAATGAACGCACTCTTAGGTCATGTGGAACTTCAACGAAATTCTGGAGGCAGTGCACGACGCGGAGCGGTACGGTCTCAACGTCGGAAACATTGACATGCAGAAACAGTTCAGTCTGAAGACGTTGAAGGAGAAGAGAGACGCGTACATTGTGCGCCTGAACGGAATTTGTAAGTCCTTGGTAGTTTGTGGGGCAAGGAGTCTGAGCACTGGACTCCCCGATGCCCATTCGTAGATGAAATCAACCTTACAAAGCAAGCCATCGAACAGTACAAAGGAACCGCAACGTTCGTGGACGACACGGGCAAGCGAGTTTGTATTGAAGAAACCGGGGAGGAGATCACAGCGGACAAAGTACTTATTGCGACGGGGAGCAAACCCGAGTTTCCTGCCGACGTCATTGGTGCCGAGTTGGGTGTAAGCAGCGATGGATTCTTCGACTTGGTAGACGTTCCGAAAAAGGTATGCTGGGTCATTTGGCACTGGGAACCTGTTTAACATTTTGGCAAAGGTTGGCGTAGTCGGGGGTGGCTACATTGGAGTCGAACTCAGCAGAGTGCTTCTAGAGTTGGGCGCAGAAGTGACACTTTTCGTTCGCGGGGCGGACCCTCTCCGAAACTTTGACGACATTATTTACTCCACGCTGCACTCCGAATATAGCAACCGAGGGCTGCGAATAGTCTGCTGTTCGCACATAAAAAGTCTCGTCGACAAAGGCAAGGATGGAAAGAAAGAGCTTGAACTTACATACGAGCAGAAGAGTAACACTGCCGATGCCAGGAAGGATGGTGGGTTTTGTACCGTTTCCGACATGTTGGTGGAACCATTTTGACATTGCCATATCTTTGCAGCCAATGGGCATATTCCACATGTTCACATCTCGAACCCGAGCGACCCTGGTGTGGCCGCTGAAACTTTTGTTGAGCCAGGTTATGACCTGTGGATTTGGGCCACAGGAAGGACAGCCAACACTGAGGGCCTCGGGTTGGACCGTATCGGCGTGGAACTAAAGCCCGATGGTTTCGTGAAGGTGGACGAGTATCAGAACACGACAAAGGACGGCGTGTATGCCGTGGGTGACATCATAGGGGTTGCAATGTTGACGTGAGTTGGACAATCCAGGCCGTATGCAGCTGTAGTGGTACTCACCATCAAATGGATTGTGCAGTCCGGTCGCAATTGCGGCAGGAAGGCGACTGGCCGACCGACTCTTTGGTGGCCCGAGCTTTGCCAAGGCAAAACTTGATTACAGCAACATCCCCACAGTTGTATTTTCGCACCCACCAAGTGAGTACGACATTTTTGTCTGTCGCATTTGACTTATATTGGAAACTTCCGACAGTCGGAACGGTGGGCTTAACCGAGAAGGAGGCTGTGCAAAAATTCGGGAGGGGAAACGTCAAGGCTTACACGTCCCGTTTTACGAACATGTACTACGCCTTCAGTGGTGAGCATGACTCTTCATGGCGCGTACACGTAAAATGGCCTAAGGAGATTTGTGTGACAACTCAGAGCGCAAACCCCCTTCGGCGTTCAAGCTTGTGGTAGCCGGACCTGATGAGAAAGTTGTGGGTGCGCATATGATTGGCAAAGGCGCAGATGAGATGACGCAAGGGTGAGCTCAGAGCGATCGGAAAGTCGTGGGTGCCTGTGGTAAATTTGCCCCTCTAGGTTTGCCGTAGCTGTGAAGATGGGAGCTACTAAGGAGCAACTTGATTCCACCATCGCAATCCACCCGACCGCGTCTGAAGAGATGGGTGAGTGCTCCTTTTTTTTCACTTTCCTTCCCTACCGTAACGTTGGTCACCTTAACCCACTTTCAGTTCTCATGAGGTGAAGGCCGGTCGTCCCGTTTTGGTGCCCCAAATTCCTAATAGATCATGAGTTCTGCAGAGATGCGGTTGTACCCTCTAAGCTGTAGACACATGTACATGGTGTAAATTACTTAACGTCACTGGCTGCATCATACTCGTACTCGGTCGGCAAAAGAATGGTCACCATGGGGGGGTGCTGGGTGACCAAAGCAGACCTTCCGCCAATAAGACTGCACTTTCTCGACCTTGCGCTCACCTTTCGCACTTTTGCTGACGCTACAGGTAAACATCGATGCCGCTGCACCCAAAAAAGTGGATAGTTTACCGCAAGGATCGGTTGGGCAACGTTGCATCACGAGGGCAATTGGATTTTGGAAGCGACTTGCCCCAAAGGAATCACACTGTGATGACATCTTGTCCGGCTATATGGACCAGCATTTCACAGGAACCCGTAAGGAACTCTGGAGTGCGTCCGAGTCCATTGCTAAACGCACAGACCTTTTCCGTCAAGGTCGATTTTGTGCTTTTAAGCTCTGATTTCTGATTGAAGACCTTTCTTCGTTGTTACCTTGGCCTCCTTTTATTTACAGATGTCTTCTAAAAACCATCGAAAGTCTCGAGGTGCTAAAGCCTCAGAAGTCTCAGTTGGCTCTACATCGGCGCCTAGTGCCAATCCAGTTGTGCTTGCGGATCCTCACTTTGATGGTTATACTCTAAGAAATCGGGAGATACCTCCAGAGACTGTTGACGGAGTGGATGGAACTGGGCCAACAGAGCCAGAAGGATCGTCCACTACAAAGGCGAATTGTACTGGAGATGCGACTGAGGCTGATGACCCCCACTTTGACGGCTACTCTTTACGGACCCGAGAAATTCCGGATCCCCGGACGGACGTAACCTCGAGCAGTTCTGGGCAACCCGAAGTACCATATGATGACCCCCACTTCGATGGATACACTCTTCGCAATCGTGAAATACCAGACCCGCACTCCCAAGAGGATACTGTGGATGGTTCTATTGTTGGAACGACTTCGGCAAGCTCTGCCGCGAGTGGGAAAGGAAGGTACGCAAGCTATGGATCTTAGTCAAGTCCTTGTTTCACAAGAATCTTGTATATCGATTACCCTTTTCAGTCAATCTGGTACCAACCGCCGTCGTACCCAAGTAGAACCACAACCCATCCCGCCAGCGAAACCCGCTCGCACGCCCAGATCGCGCTCCACAGCAAACTCGGCATCCACCACCTCGGTTGACGTCACCCCTGTTACAAACCGTCGTGCAACCAGGTCTGCAGCGGCTGCCGTTCCGTCCCCGGCGAAGCCTCCTGCGCTCAGAGGAGCCGCTCGGAAAACACCCAAGCGAAGCCGAGCAGATACTGAAGATTCTGAGGATAACAATGACGATGCATCGCCCGAATCGATGTCCGTCCAATCGCAATCTTCGATTGCTGAATCGGTATTAGTGGAGATTCCAGGGAACGGAAGTGCACCAGGAGTCGCTTCAGGATCCAGCCGAACTCCTAATCCTAAGAGAGCACGGAAAGCGGATAACTCAAAGGACGAGGCGGTGAAAGGGACTGGAAGACGACAATCTGTCATGGGGAACGATGCAGTTGCAGAAGGCGGGGATGCTACACCAGCGAAAAGAGGTCGAAAATCCACTGCGGTCTCAACTGATAACCCAGGGACTTTTATGGCGCCCACACCCAGGAAGGGCCGGCGAAGAGCAACAAGTACCGCTTCTAAAATTGGAGATCTCGAAGATGGAGATGGCGCAGATGGGATGAGGCTCAGAGCGGACAGTGAAGTGTCTGTCGCAACAGAGTTGACTATGGGGACGACAGCAGACTCTCAAATCGTCGAACCAAAGGTGGGACAGCGCGAGAATAAAGATGTTCAAATGGACGATGCACAAGAATCGCCGGCGACCCAATTTGAAGAGGGATTGATGAACCCTGTTGCAGTAGAGCCAGATGTGGTTTTGACGAAGAATGCGACGGCAGAGACGTCAGCGGCAACACTAACGGACTCATCTCAGTTACTTTCACCCTCCGCTCCACTCCCTGCTGAGCTTCCTCCGGTAATCGCCCCAATCACTGTTGCATTTGGAACCCAAACCATCATTGCCACGACGGCGGATGGTGGCACCCAAACATTCACTCCTCATTTGCACTCTCTTGGCATCACAGTGAAACCAACGACGTCTTCAGCCTATGCTCAGGCAGATCTGCCATTAGTTCCGGACCCTGTAGCCCCACTTATTGCCCAAGTTGCAGATTTGCAAAGTCAAAATGAGGAATTGCAAAAGTCTGTTCAGGCTGCTAACTCAGAAAAGGCAAAAGTGCTTGAGAAAGCGAAAGCCAAAGACACTGTCATCGAGCAAATGCGCAAGGAGCTCGAGCAGAAATTGGTAGACATTGCTGTTCAACGTCGAGCTCAGGAAGAATTAGGGGCTTCTGCGGGCGCTAAGCTCGAGAAAGAACTCAAAGCTTGTGAAGACGAGAGAAGAAAGTTGGAAGAAGAGCGACAGGGCATCCAATCCGAGCACCAAGAGCTCCGAAGACGGTGGCTTCTGGTGAGGGAAGTTCGCAAGACCCAGTGGGACGAAATCGATTGGAATGTTGATGCAGATTTGAACGAGGAAGAAAAGCCTCTGCCAGACTTTGGCAGTGAAAACCCAACCATACGTGAAGTGCCTTCCGACAACGGTGCTTCTTCAGTTTCTACGGAGCGACTATTCGCCCTCAGTCTGTCGACAGATGGGGAGACACAAAAGTTGGAGACCGGGAAGAAAGTACAGATGATTGATACGGGCGAAGATGTTGAGTTAGTTGAGGAATGGGAAGAGGAGATCATGGTGGCAAAGGGATCCTCTGCCGTGGAAGCAGAATTTCGGGATGATGAAGTTCAAAACGGGCCAGACGAAGAGCGAAGGTGCATCGTCATGTGAATAGGGCGACCTTGTTTTCTCTTCTTGCGTGGGTCACGAATTCCAGAAAAGGGGCAATTTAGGTGCTTGATCTAATTGTATAATGATTTCATATAATGATAATTGTTGCATCGATAAATTTCAGTGTGATGTCCAGCATAAACGTGGTTATGAAAGCAAGTCTGATTGAGCACTCCCGAAATGTGTCGTGATCTTTATCGTGACCCCGTCTAGTGAAACAATTGCGCCAGGAAGTCGCCCTTCAGAGATGCAAGGGGTGGTGAAGTGGAGGAGTTGTTGAAGGAGGGAGGAGGTTACAGAGGATGGTGGCATTCCTCCCCCTTCTTTTTACGTACCAGTACAGCAAATTGTTTCTCCGTCATCAGAAAACGTTTCAGGAAACAGTTCTGCTTGCACAGTGCTGTTGTGGAAGGTAGCAAACACTCCCATGCGTTCACCCCCAACAACTCGGCTACCGGAAGTCGTTGCCGCCGCTACTGCCACTGTCCACATTCTGCTTGCAAAACCACGAGCGGGCGGCACTGGTGACTCCTCCAGCACGTTGCCACCTCCCAGAAACTCCAGGTTGTAGCCTTCAAGGATAACTTGCAACTTCATGATCACCTCTCCACTGTCACCACCTGGGCCTGGCGTGGCCATCAAATCTTTCAGCTTTGCGGATCTGAGGACGGGGTGCATAAGCCGAGAATGTAAAATTCGACATTCCCCAAAAGGAGGAACGGCCGTCGGACCAGAGTCAGCAAGAATGTGGCCCAGCAGGAGGGCAATAGAGTGGTCAAAAACACTGAGATTGATGAGCGACGAGCGGGATGTTTGAGGACTGGACAACAAAGCTGATGGGACGTTATCTCATGATTTTACGTTTCCCCCCCCTCTCATACACATACGTGCTCCAAGTCTTTTCCTTATCTCATCTGCGTTTGTGAGAGGCACCTCGCGAAGACCAGCCGAAGGTTCCGTCGGATGTAGTTGGTCGAGAAATACGTATCGTCCAGTGGGATGATACGCCCTGAAGAAGTCACACGTTACAGGAAAATCACGTGCAAATGCTCATTCACTCACGGCTCGAGTGCTGTCGCGACCACCTGAAACGACATCTTTACAACGCTACTAAGAAACGATCCATAGGAGTTTGTGGGGGCCGTGGCCCGTGTGTTCTCAGCAACAACGCTTTGTGCCTCGTGGAGTTCTCGGAGATTCAGAGATCGAGGAACGGGATCGTTCTGATTTACAACAGTGACAAAAGAATCTCTGTGGGTTGGTAACTGGGACAGCCAATCCGAAAACGGCTTGCAGGAGAAGTAGGGAGAGCCCAACGAAACTGAAACAACCTAGAAGAGATTGGGTTTGAGGACTTAGAATCTCATGGCGAGAGCTAGAAGGGGCACTGCAATACCTGCAAGTCATTTGCGTCAGGACCTTTCTCCATCAGCCATTGTGCATGAAATAGAGCGGCAATAGCACCACCGGCGCTGTGACCACATAAAACAATTGTGGGCGGTTGAGGTCTTTGGGGGGGAACTTTCAGTTGTTTTGTCAAGCACTCCTTCAGATGAAACTCACACCGCCAGTCCAGCAGCGATGAGTTGTTCTCGTCGTCTTTTATATACATTTGAGATGAGGCTCAAGGGGATAGCCTCCAACGAGCGACGAAAGCCACCATGAAATGAGAAACGGTGGGCATCTGAGAAAGTGATTGCGCAATGCCGTGGGCATATATATCGCGACACAGCAACAAACCGTCGACTCACTCAGGGTGACATGCGTCGGTAATACATTAAAATTTTGCTTCCAATCATCGACATCATGACTTCCTCGGAATGCAATAAAGATGTCGCTTGATGCTAGAAGAATGAGGAGATTGGAGTTCCAATAAAGCTGGATCGTTTCTGAAGCGCACCTCGGATATCTGGCAGTGCTACTAGATAGGGCACCTTTAACCCGTTGAATGCAGTACATATTTCCAATGATGGTAATCCAGCCCGGTCTTCCAATTCTTTGAGATCCCCCAAAAATGTTTCTGGGTCCGGTTTGTACACTGCAGCGGACAGGAATGCTGCAATCTTGAGTCGCAGCAAGGGAAGGAATGGCCCCTTTGAATGATGCTGGGTGAGAATTGTCAAGGGGAAAAATCGAGGAGAAAGCGCTCACGTAGGGGCTTGTATCTTCATGCATCGACCCCATTTCCAATGATGTGGCCACAGACTCACCATTGCATAAAGGGGCTACGCCACTCAACTTAGATTCATTCAAGCTAAATACATGCAGTAATACTTTCGCTCAGTCGAGCTAAAATCAAAAATTGCAAATGTCTCCACACCTCCACCCATCCCCCCAGCACCATCACCTTAAGAGCCTAGATTGACTTCCAAAGTTTCGAAATGCTTCCTTGCCACCTTGATGTTTATCATTGTGGCCGCAGATTCTGGGAAATGCGCTTTGAGAACTGACCGTCATCCTTGTTAACACGTTACCACTTACGGATCGTAGGATCTGCCATTACCACCATAACATAGGTGTTGGACGTCAGAGAATCAATGAATGCAGCAAACAACGAGTTTCTTATTTCCATTGATTGAAACTGAGCCTGGGATTTGCTGTTGTTGGCAAAGTCAGCAACCGCAACAAATGGCTTCACCATTAACATTACCTGCACGAAAGCTTAAACTGTTTTATAATGTTGCTTATCTTTTCAAACCGATGAACATCAAGTTGGGGAACAATACGTCCATCGACCGGTCCATTTGATACAGCGGCGTTAGGTGTGCCTCCTGACCATGAATCCTGCCCAGTACTCTCCCTGGAATGAGCAATCACCAAAAATGTGGTTTTTTCGAACAGCACAACCTCTTCAGCCTCGCATGCACCTGCGAAGGCGTTGAGCTCACGTTCGAGAACGGAGACATTCGGTACAAGAGTGTAAACGATTGCCGACCACGCTTTGTAGAGAGTCTCGTTCCAGATGGAAGTTGGGAATGTGACAATAGAGTGAGGTTGTGATCGATGGGCGAGATCGTTTGAGCGGGCTTGAAAGAGCTGAGATTGAGAAAGGACACAACAGTTTAAGGGGTAGTTAAACGCAAGTAGCTCCCCGCGGAAAAATTCATTGGACAACCCCGAGTTTGAGGTTTGAGCTCGGCCGATAGGAATGGTTTCGGTCCGTTCTCCTCCGCCACACGCCAGAACTCACCGCCTCTCGTTGTTCCTCTGGTACAAGATCCATTTTATGCACAAGCACGAAAACTGTGGCCTCCGGCGAATACGTTTCGATTGCTTCCAGAGTATCTTTGTAGTAGCCGAGATCCTTTTCGATTTCCCTGGACTCCACATCAAATACGTATATCAGGACCTCCACGTTCGAGAAAACGCTGTCACGCTGTGTTGTCAGGTAGTTGTCCATGAACGACTCCTGGCTAGGCAAGCACCGTGGGTCATTGGATTTACAACGCATCCATGGTTTCATCAGCCGTCTTACCCGCCGCAATCCCATAGATTGAGAACGAGATTCCCCAAAAATCGCACATGTGAATGCTCAACGTCGACTGAGCTCATTTGATGACATTTGAATCCAATTTACACGGGCTTCACCAATTTTCACTCACTCGTTGCACCTAATCGGCGGGTATCTCTGGCCACGTAGTTGGCAAAAATTATGGATCGCATCGACGTCTTCCCAGAACCTGATTTCCCCATGAGCAGAACCTTTTTGAGAGGTGGAGTTAGACGACTCAGGGGTGGATACGAAACCAGGTCCAGCGCCAACGATTGGGAGCTACAGACCTTTTTCTTTGCTGGCTTCGACATCAGGGGAAGATACTTGCTGTATGAACCCCACAACGAACGAACTTTGAAATTCGAGATGGTCAGATTGGCCGAAGCAGGCAGCCCATCGCCCACTCATGCAGCATGAAAAATCGGCCTGGTACCATGCGATCAACAACGGCCTCATGCTAAGAGACAATGTGTTCCACCAGCCGTTTGTTTCCGTGTTTGCAGCCCGTGAGTACAATCCATCCTGAATCTGTGGCCATTCTCGATCAAACATTCCTTCTGTTCATGGCTCTCATCGACTTCCACTCGTGCTTATTTCTACACTGCATTTCTGCTCTCGTGCGCAGATGCTCTCATTGCGGAGCGTAACGCCGAGCTCGCAAGGTCTGTCGAAGTTACCTCGACAAGTCTTTCTGAAACTCGCACCCAGTATGCAGTGGCTCTGAAAGAGCTTGAGACGGTGCGCGACTTGGGCCTACCTGAGAATCAGAAAAGAGTCTTGGATTTGGATCGCGAGGTGGGTCTGTTCACACCGCAATCTCATTGAACTTCGCTGTAACATCGTTTCTCAGGTTCGCGAGCTTAAGGACGAACGTGCTGAGCTCTACGTGGCACAAGGGAAGAATCTTCAGCGTATTCTTGAACTCACGGATCTTACTCGAAGCCAAGACGCCGTAATCAAAGAAAAAAGCGAGGAGTGAGTTTGAAACGAACGTACTGGCCACAAGATTCCGTTGCGACCGATTGCCTTTGCTGAATGAAACTTGCTCAATTTGTGGTTCCAGAATCGAGAAGCTTTCAAAGACGCTCACAACCCTTACGCGAGCTGTGCAAGATAAGGACAACTTGCTGAAGGAGAAGGATAATGTGATACAAATCCTTCGAGACGAGCACCAAACACTTCACCTGGAAGTGGTGACCCAAGAAAAGAAGCTCGCAATTGCAGAGGAGCAGCAGGCACAGCTGGAGAGGGAGAATAAAGAGCTCGTAGAAAGGCTATTGGAATTGAAGACCCAGCTGGCGAACAACATGAATGAGGCGAACCAATTCGTGGAAACGTACGTTTGCGCGCGTTACGTCCCCACCGCGACCATCTGCTTCACAATCTATTTTCACCGAGAAGCGCTCTCAAAGCGAAGGAGGCAAATCTCTCTCGACAACCATCTCTTAAGTCCACCTCTCCTCTCAGTGGGTCCCAGACCCAGCTTAGCCGGGAGCAGAAAGAGGACGTAAGGTGAGTGTTTTGTTTCGCCATGCTAGCGACAAAAGCTCGCCTTCATCTAAGATCTCTCGAAAGATCTGTTACATATCCCGGTGCCCATCTAGCGTCAACCCTACCAACTGCTTTGACCGGCCGCTATCCGTCATCGCATACGGACATAATAACCTCACTCGTGCCATCGCCAACGGGCTCTCACTTTGCCACATCCTCTGAAGACAAGACCGTTCAACTATGGGACGCTAAGAATGGACAGATGAAAGAGAAGCTTGTTGGGAGTGGGACACCTTTACTGTGTCTCGGTTGGAACTCTTCCGGAGACTATGTCGGGGCTGGTGGCGCAAGTGGCGCAATCTCTGTATGGAGTGCTGGAAGTGGAAGGTTGAGAGTGAGTGTCAACTCGAGATCTCGATAGTTTGCTGTTCAAACTGCGGCACGTGTAGCACACATTCAATGGCCACCAAGGCAAAGTTTTCGCCTGCAAGTTGACCACCAATAACAGAATCGTGAGGATATCCGGCTTCTCCACTCCGAAGCATGCACTGACATTCTTCAACCTTTAGATTAGCGGATCACATGACAGGACCATCAAAGTATGGGACATGTCAAAGGGGATCTGTAAGCGCCCACAACACTATGCGCGTCTTTGTTGATTGAACGAACTGTATCTTCAGGCACGCGGACTGCGTTTACCTTCTCGAGCTGCAACGATGTTGTTCTCTTGGACGATCAAGGGTGGGTGCAGGTGCACATGATTGTGAGAGATATTACACGATGACCCAACACCGCACTTCAGTTCCATGGTTGCTAGTGGTCACCTTGATAATAACGTCCGCATATGGGACATGGTTTCTGGAAACGTGATCCGCGAGATAACGGGGCTGCACTCTGACCGAGTTACCGGGGTTACGGTCACTCCTGGTGAGTCCAACAATGTACCTTGGCTTCCTCGCAATTCCCTACGACAACACGGCCTTGCCAGATCGCACGCACATTCTTACCACCTGTCGCGACAACTCTCTTCGCCTCATTGACTTGCGGACGTTCCAGCTCGTGAACTCGTTTACAAGCGATAAGTTCAGGGTTCCCCGAGATTGGAGCAAGTGTTGTTTGAGCCCCGACGGCCGGTACATCGTGGCTGGCTCGGTGGACGGAAACATAGTGTGCTGGAGAGCTTGGGACGCGACGGTGGAAGTGGTCCTCAGGGCACACAAGTGATTTGAATGTTTGCGATGTTTGATTTTGAGAACATTAACGGTTTACTTTTTTTTTGCTCCCATCATACAGTGTCGCGGTTATGTCTGTTGGCTGGTCGCCGCTCGGTGGTCCATACATGTTTAGCGCTGATCTTGATAAGAATGTGGCGGTTTGGGGAGGGTAACAATACGGCGGGGTGGAGGAGGGCGAAGACAAAATGTATCTGTTTATAATATTACGTGTCGAAGAAGATCATTGTGCTCAAAAGAAATCAAAGCGCTGCGCAGGCCATACGAGGTCTGCGTATTTAAATACAATCCACTTAATAAGATCAGTTCAAGCGTGCCATATCTCGAACGCCCTACCTTCTTCCAACACGAGCGATCCACCCCCACCAAGAATGCCTTCCCTCGTACCGTTGCCACCTATGTCAAACATGACGACCCACTCGTCCAAGCTCATCGCATCTTCGCATCGTGAGAGTGCAAGAAGGATCTCATTGTTGGGGAGGAGTTGGGCGTGCTTCTGGTTCAAGGTGTCGAGCATGGTTTTCAGGTCGGTCTACGTTGCACCGGGAGTACGGAGATGTGGATCAAAAGAAACGACAGAAAATATTGTCGAGGTCACAATTTTCGTTTCTTCGATTTCATTTTCGAGAGCAATGGCGCAGAAAAGCACCTTTTGAACAGCGGACAGGCGTTTGCCAAGTTCCATCGTGTTGACCGCCATCTGTGCGCACTGAAACAATTGTCATTATTGACAGCTCAGAGATTTTGAAAATCTGTCCACAAAACTCACAGTCTTGGCTAGGGCACCTCCGTCCGCCTGCACTTGCGCCAAGGCATCTGGCGGTATGACGACGTTTCCACCTGGCGCCTCTGCCTCCACGACTCTGCCTGCCCAGAACGGAAACGAGCGAGAGGCGCAGTCCTCGTCTATGTGAACGACACGCACGTTGTGCACAAGAGAAGAGACGCAGGGAAGTTGGGGGAGCTGTGAAGTGGCAGGTTCCAGCGGTGCAGCAGGCGCGGTGGTGGCGGAGTCGTCTTGTCCTTTCATGGACGCATCGCGGTCAGGTGAAGGAGCCTCTTTTGGACTTGCGTGAGGGCGGTAGAGTTCGAGAAGCGTTGTGAAGGCTGTTCGTTGCGATGCCTCGAAGTAGTGGAGGAACGATGATCCGTATATAAGGAGAATGCCCGTGACAAGGTCACTTTCTGTTTGATGTAATTTAAATGCGTTCTGGTAATGAGCTATTTAGCGTCCAGCGAAACGGCGAAGCGTGACATTCAAAACTAAGTCTGTGTTCGTAACCACGAAATCGTTGCTCACTCCCAAGGTCCGCCTTGTTTTGTAAATCTTTGGTGAGTTCCCCACATAAGAGCACTCTGTACAAGAGAGACGTCTGCAACAGAACAGTATTCATTGCGCGAAGCTCAACAAGGTCCCGGAAGGAATTTCAAACCTTTCCCTGCTTTGCAAGCCTTTCCCTTATGATGTCGAGGAGGCTGACACGCTTCTCTGTGGATTGGGCGTTTGAAGACAAAGAATCTTCCTGTGCGGTGGATGCGGTGTTGTTTGGATGCGCAGACCCATTGTTTCTTTGCGATGCCTGTGCTCCATTAGCGGCTGCACTCTGCTGCGGTGACGATGAGCGTTGCGCGCGAGACGACTGCTTTGCGGCCGGACTTGAACTGCGGAGCATTGAGTTCACTGTGAGAGAGTGACTTGATTGTCCGCAGCTCACCCTTCTTCCAAAAATTCTGGATCCGACCGGGCATCAAACCAGTCACACCATCGACACTCTGCCACACATTTAATCAAACGGTTGACTCAGGGGAACTCTTCTTTTCGCCTTCCGAATGGACGCCGTTGCCCGGAGATCGTTGCGGAACTTGTCACGGCCTTTATCTTTCCACGCGGGCAGCGACACCACCTACACGCGGACGATTTCCTCTGCGGCATCTATATCTAACTCATGCTCTCCTCGGGGAGATGAATCTCCCCTGAAAACACCCAACCCCTGCCTTCCACTCGATCATCGGCCCAAAACAAGATGTGCTGCCTCCACTCCACCACACTCCATGGGACCCTTGCGAAGTCAATTCACCTTTCAGAACCGTAGCTTTTCATCAGGAGCTGCTCAATATCAGCAAGCACAAAATGCGGAACCCGAATGGAATGTCACAAGGGAAGCAACAGGTGGGCGTCATGTCGACAACGGAAATTGCCACACCATAGCTTACTCCTTCGTATCACTGCGTGTTTTGTGAACTATCTGTACCGCTCACTCTCATGGCTGGCTTCCAATGACCAGGTCCTCTCCCACTATACGACTCACTAGTCTCGTCGGGAACATTCCGTCTGGACGAACACCAGAGAGAACTTGTTACCGTACTCCAAGAACTTCACGAGGATCTCATAAACTATGAGCCCCCGGTTGACAGCGGGGAAGCTTCACGGGACGACGCTGCTGGAGGAAGTCACTTATTCGGCCGGGTTTGTTTGACCAACAGAATCGCGCTGGAAACACGTTAGAACGGTCAGGACCATTACCGGGAGTTTAGCAAAGATGTGGTTTAGGGTGTCGTTCAACGTCTAAGCTTCGAACTTCATGCGGTTAAAACTGATGAACGGGAATTATTCCGGGACGTCAACGTTTCATGCTGCTCCACGCTGGAACTGTCCATCTACCCTTTTTGCTCGATTGGGTTCAGTTTGCACTTCAGCTGACCCCTTTTTGTCTCCTCCCACCCGTGGACACAGCTCGCCTCGTTCTTCACCCAATCCACTTCCCAACCCGCCACCACATCCACCGCCACCGACGACGACGACGGCTCTCCGCGCGGAATGTACATGTACGGCTCCGTCGGCACGGGGAAAACGACCCTGATGGACCTCTTCTTCAACACACACCCGACCACACGGAAGCGACGCGCACACTTCCACGCGTTTATGGTCGACGTCCACAAGCGAATGCACAGGGCAAAGGCCAACAAGGGCATCAGCTACGATGCCGTGCCCGAGGTGGCGAGGGAGTTGGCGAACGAGGCGTGGCTGCTGTGCTTTGATGAAATGCAGGTGACGGATATTGCTGGTGAATAGTGGTGTAAACCGCCTGTGGAGGATTCACCTCGTTGTGTGCAAAGTTTCACTGTGGTGTGTTTTGAATAGACGCGATGATCCTGCGACGGCTGTTCGAAGAGCTGTTCGACCGTGGAGTTGTCCTTGTTACAACATCTAATCGACATCCAGATGGTGTGTTGATGAAAACGCTGCACGCTCAATGCACTATCACCGTTGACATTTTTTTTAATCTCAGAGCTGTACAAAAATGGTATCCAACGGAAGTCGTTCGTTCCTTGTATAGAGTTGCTCAAAGAGCGATGCCAGGTTGTTCCCTTGGACACGGGAACTGATTATCGGAAAACCAGTTGAGTGTCGGACGAGGTGATGCCCCACTCTGTCAAACTGACGTGATTCTCTCTTCAGAAAAGAAGTACTTCAAAGTTTACTACACGTACGTTGTTGCCAACTTGAGTACCGATGCTGAGTTTGCCATTGACACGCTTCCTTTGTCGATAGTCCGAACACGCCCGAAACGCGCACAGCGATGGACACAATATGGTCTAGGATAATCGGGGACCTGAAAGACGGTCCAGAGCACGTTGATGTTTGGGGACGTAAAGTTCTCATTCCGCGTGCCGCTGGGCAGAATGCCAGATTCACGTTCCGGGAGCTGTGTGGAGAGGTGCGGACGAGGAATGCCTGCAGTTTGCTGGTGTCTCATGCTCAATTCGTGCAAAACAGGCACGTGCAGCTGCGGATTATATCGAGATCGCGCGGCGGTATAGCGTTGTTCTTCTCGACGACATTCCAAAGATGGGTGTGAATCAGCGCAACGAGGCGCGGAGATTGATCAACATGCTTGACGCGTTCTACGACAACAAAGTTGGTATCTGTTCCATTTTTTAACAAACATTTGATTCACGTGCTTGTTCCAAAGGTCAAACTCATATGCTCCGCGGAAGCACCAATATCCCGCCTCTTTTCTCTCGACTACGGCACACAAAACATCCAGGTGCCGAGCGCCAAACCTGACACCACCGGACCTCAAACACACGCCAGTGGCAGTGACCTTCCCCTCTCAGAGAAACTTCTTCCATCTGTTCCCTTCCGAGAATCGGACTCGAAATCTTCTGCGCCAGCAAAGGGGCGATCTTCGCCTTCCACCCCCGTGAATGATGAGGAAGTTTTTGCATTCTCGCGAGCTGTAAGTAGGCTCACAGAGATGCAAAGCGCTAATTGGTTAGGACCAGATATTGTCACCATAGTGAAGGATATCAACGTATAGAGTGTTTATTAAAGTAGAAAAGCTAGAGTACACACTTGAAACGAGGTCAGTTGACTTTTGATCCGACGAGGGGGACGCCCTCACTTTCCAAACATAATTTATCTTTCAACCATCGAGCCCACCAACCTGCCACCCGGATCGTCATGGGGGACAAACGTGGACGCTTGCCTCCTGATCTTACGACTATTCCATGCGAGCTCCTCACAGCTGAAGCGTTCCGTCCGTACGGGGAGGTGATTGAAGTCGGACAAGGACGCTTGACGACGGCGAACATGGGAACTGCAAGGAGTGCGTCCCCCTGGCCGTTTGGAGCATCTGAACTGCCATTGTCTGACTCGATTGCGCAGGATTCAACTGGATCGCCAATCTTTACTCAACGAGAACCAAAGACTTTGCTCCGTCGATTCCTTCATCACGAACGCCAAACCCAAACCTCTCCGCTCATCCATCTGCGCTTCCAAGTGAACTTTTGACGCCTCCGGCGCGTCCGAACCTTACAATTTTTTCAATCGCTCCAACACCTACATTACCATTCCCCATGAAAGTGATTGAACGGCACAAATATTCCACGCAGTTTTTCATGCCTATTCACCAGGAAGAAGGAAGCCACCCTCAGAAGGGTTACCTGGTGATTGTGGCCTTGAATGATCCTGTTACAGATGGCCCAGATTGGAGAACGCTGAAGGCGTTCGTGGCTGCGATGCATCAGGGTAAGACTGGACACATGCCCAACTATGTACGTGGTACAATTTACTAATTTGATTGCTGCACGCGACACACAGGGATCAACTATTCAGCAGGGTGTTGGCATGTGAGTATTTGCATACACTCTGCCCCCACCCACCCTCTCACATTATATCCTCCAGGCACCAATGATTGCGCTAGATCATCGAACCGACTTCTTAATGCTCGTATGGGAACGTGAGGGGGAGCAGACGTCGCTTAGTGAAGACACCGATGTTGTCACCATGGATCACGCCATCAGTATCCCTGTGGCTTCTTCGAAGGGACATAACTTCACTGGAGCAAAGGACACCTCGAAAGGCGCGAAGCTATAGAATCGTTCAATAAATTCGTGCCAAAAATATTGTCAACTTTCGACCTGGTTCAAACAAAGAATACCAATTGTATAACGAAACAGGAGCAAGAAAGCGGAATAAAACACAACATACAAGCGAATTGAGTGGTGACATCCATTCTTCGGTAACTAAAATGCTAATTTTATTTTGGATAATGCAAAACAAATTGCCCCCTCCGCGGATCGAACGCGNTGCCTTAGCATCTTCAGTGCTACGCTCTCCCAGATGAGCTAAGGAGGCCTCGCTGAAAAACTGTCCAAAATGCGCACTATATAACAGTTCTTACAATAATTGTTTGTGAAAGATTCTTTCTGGTGCTTCACACTCTTGTCCTGACCGCTCAGTCTTCTCCTATCATCTCAATCACTTCGTAGCTCTCCACTAACAAGAAATTGAGCCATAATAATGAGACTGTGAGCTTGATGGCCGTTTGCATCTCAGACGTTGGCACACCAACGACGGCAGGAAGTAAAGTTGGACTCCGAACTTAGTCGGACCGCACCAACGAAGGCTTTCCAGGCGTGTTGATATCGTGCGACCTGGAATCTCGAAGTCTACATCTGTGACCCGTTCCAGTGGTGGCAACTGACTGCAGTGGTGCATCCAACATAGTTTTTGGATGAGCGTCGCATATTTTGACCACACTGTTTGTGCGTCAACACACTCCCATACCTCAGTTCAACGTCGAGTCGCCATTTTTGCTCCCTCCTTGTTATCAGTCACAAAAACCTTGAATTGCGAATTTGCATACATGTTTGCACAGAGATTGGGTTGAGTCGCAACATAGTGTAGTGCGACGATTGTGTGTCGTAGGGACATGCATCTTCCTTCACGCATACGATGATCGAAGACGTAATCGCGACGGTGATTTGCTCGCTGTATTTATTCCAGCTGAGGCTTATCTCGTCACGCGCCTGACCTACCTTGTCATGATGACTGCGGGTGCCTGAAGCCTCACGGAACCAACTGGATCCCGCAGCACAGCCAACAACTTTAGCTGCCACTCTTCCCACTTAACAACTCATCATCCATTGCTGTTGCGCATCAAATCCAACACTTTTCTGCCATCGCTTTCTGGACATCTCAGTCGCAATGGCTTCTCCTGAAATCGCAATCATCGGTGCCGGCATCGCCGGGCTTACCCTCGCACTTGCTCTCAAGCGAAAGGGGGGGCTGCAACCGCACGTTTTCGAGGGCGCTTCTGGCTTTGGTGAGTACCGACGACGTGAATGCCAAGGTGCTCCGAGTCTGTACAATGCTGACCTATTGTGACACAGACGACAATGTCGGTGGTGCATTTGGCTTGTATCCCAACGGCTTAAAAGTTCTCCGTGATATCGGCGGGTGAGTTTGTCACAGCGTTTGCTATAAAATCGCGGTTAATGTGCCTAACTGAATCTGTACCAAAGCCCGCAGCTTTTGAGCGATGTTCTCGGCGTTTCCCTTCCCTATCAATACCGCCGCTGGATGAAGCACGACGGCCGAGAGGTTGCTGTTGCTGAAGAATCCCACCTTGAGCAGGATGGAATTCCTTCGGTAGGAATACGTCGCTGGAGGCTCCAGAAGTGTCTCACCACCGCCTGCATGCGGGAGGGCATTGAAATCTCGTTCAACAAGCGACTGGCGGAGGTGCGAAACCCGGAAGGTGACTCCAGGGGCAAGGTTTCTGTCATGTTCGATGATGGTTCCATTCTGTACGCCGACTTTGTGTTCGGTTGTGATGTGAGTGTACACTCGGAGCTGCGAAAGGAAAGCCGCCGACACAAACTTTCGAACCATATATTACAGGGCGCAAAATCCCGAGTCCGCGATAGTCTCTTCGGACCCCTTGACCCTGTGTACAGTGGCATTACCTGCTTGATGGGTGCTGCCAACATTCCTCGACCCAAGAGAGGCATATGTTTCCCAACAGGCCCCAACAAGCGACATGGCGTCGTGAGTTCTACACTACCGCTGCGACTGTACCCTCCATCTTGCTCACCCCCTTATTCATCACGCAGTGGTATCCTGTTTCCGAGACTGAACAAATCTTCCAAATCTACACACCAGCCCCTTTGAACCCCGAAACTTGGCGTCCTCTGACACCCGAAGAGACACGCTCGCAGATGCGCGAGCTCGCGGCCACACTTCGTGAAGACGGTTGGGCCGAAGACTTTGTACGCCCAGTCGAGGAGGGTACATCGGTTCTTCGTGTGGGAATCCGGGATAGAGAGCCCGTAAAGCAGTGGTACCGGGGACGATGTGTGCTCCTGGGTGATGCTGGTGAGCGTGCAACGTCATCAAGGCCCAAGGTGCGATCTCGTAACCACTGCATTCATTTGAAACCCTTCAGCGCATCCCGTCCCTCCATATCTTGGTCAAGGTGCGATGATGTCATTGGAGGACGTCGGAACGTTTGCACTCTGCTTCGAACAAAATCCCAGGGTTCTTTCTGTGGATTGCAGCGTCGCCGAGTTCCAGGCCGTCTGCGAGACGTACCAGAAACACCGCTTTCCTCGCGCTCTCAACACACTCCTCACGTCACGTGCGCTCGGTCGAATGCAGCTCACTCGAACAGATAGTTCCTTCTCTGCGGCAATTCGAGAATGGGAACTCTGGGCGACAGTTAAGATCTACGGAACGTTGCCGGGACTCAAACGTGGCAGCGCGTACGACTACAAAAAGGAAGTTAAGGCGGCGGAAGGCTGGGACATGAGCGATCGCAAGATTAATGTGCACGTACAACCGCGATTGTGAAGTTTCGACACACGGACATGCTATCCCACAAATATTTTTCATTACATTTTGTGAGTAATGTATCCAAATCAAATGTAGTTTTGTACAGAATGTATGCATACTGTTCTGGCAGTGCAGAAACGCAAATATGCACTCATTACACTCCAACCATGCACTGCGAGAGCTTGGACAAAACATTTGAACTTTGTCAGAGGGAAGGAGAAGGCACGCCGCATTTTCTTAGGGTGACACCAGTGCTGTGGTTGTCCCTGAGAACTTTTTTCCGTCCAGCGGTGCTCGAGAGCCGCGTGGTACCCGAAGAAGGTCTCGTTATTACTACCATTTCGTTTTCCAGTGAACTGGGAGCTAAGAAGCATCAGCGCACCGTACACTACCGGCGAATACTGGAGTCTGTGCTTGCGCAGGTCGCAGTTGCTTCACTTGAAGACGGTCAGCATCCGGCGGTGATCTATCTGTGTTTCTGGACAAACTTCCGAAAACCGAGAGGGAATTCGCCAGTCATATCCATCGTTGATTACCGAACACGATGATGCTCCGTTGCGAGTGGGATGGATGCGGGGCGAACTTCCCAGAGCAGGACATTGTTGCGCATGTTGGTGAACATATCAAGGCGACCATTGGCAACGCCCAAGGGACAGCTGGTTTTTTCTCCGGGGACAATCGAAGATATCGGGGGAGCAAGCAGATGCAGAACGAGCAGTTGCAACACCCGGGTGAAGACAACATCCCCCCAGAGAAACACTACCACTGGCACCATCATCACCACCATCACTTTCTATCCAGTCCGGGGGCGCTTCTACATCATCATACTGGACATTCGCATCGTCACGTTCCCACTGACAATGAAACTTTGGACGAGATCGATCCCGTTTTCGCAACACCTCATTTCCAGGATGTGGTGCAATTCGAGTTCACATCAAATAACAACACTGAAGTCGCTGAGGACGCAGATCCAATCCATTGTCCAATAAGGTGATTAAAGTTATCAATTAATCTGGTTTCCGAGAGTTATCAATGTTTCCGGTCAGGTGTTGTCCATGTTCTCCAGTGCCACCATTCCATTGTCCCTCCGATGACACCACCGATGCACAGTGCTACCCCACGGCAAGCGCGGAATCAGACGTTTGGATGGCTGAGTGGACGATACTCGGAGACTGCGAAGACTGTGCTGGCTGCCGCAATAACCCTAGCGAGTCGTCCGAAATGGGGGTACCCCCTGCAAATACAGCGTCAGCATTATGCGCTTCGCACCAAAGTAAAACTTTGGTGAATGATGATGACTCGGATACTGCGTTGGAGGACAACAGTTCAGAACCTTCCGAAACACCATCCACCGTCGCGGAAACAACGAATGCTTCACCGGGGTTATGGCCGGCCCCTACTTTCTCGACAATCCCTTCGTCACCGATAAACTTTGTTGAGACAGCTCCCGATCCCAATCCCGCACTCTCTTGCCACTGGTCATCCTGCAATTTCAGCAATCCATTTCTGCCAGAGCTGCTCCAGCACATCGCAAATGCGCACACGGGAGGCTCTATCACTTCTCTTGTAAACTCTTTATCCCTGGAGGAACCACCTGCTCGTCCTGAGAACACTTCCTGTCTTTGGGAAGGGTGTCATAACAGTTTTCCGAACGTTGCGGACCTGACATCCCACATTTCAGAAACGCACGTTGGCTGGGGGAATAGTGGGTACATGTGTTCGTGGAAAGGATGTGAAAGGCAGAAAGACTTCGCTCAACGAAATAAGATAATGAGACATATGGCCGCTCGTGAGTTCTTCCCTACTCGAATATGCGCCTCAATACTCAAAGTTGCTATGGGAATACTAAACAGATACCGGGGACCGGCCATATGGATGTTCAGGCTGTGACAGCACTTTCTCTGATCAATCATCGCTGTTGCAACACCAGAAATTGCACGCATGTTTGTTTCCTTCAGCAAGCTGCCCTGCCTAGTTGAACTAATCAGAAAGTCACTTCTTAGATGCTCGACCTCATCTTTGTCCGCATTGTGACTCCTCCTTTCCAACAGCGGCGGCTCTTACCGCTCACATCCGGACACACACAGGAGATAAACCTTTCTCATGCCGCGAATGCGGTAAATCGTTTGCAGATCGAAGTAATCTTCGGAAACACGTGAGTAAATGATGTGTCCACTCAGTTCAACAACTTCCTGACTTATCAACAGGAAAAAACCCACACGGGAGAACGCCCCTTCGCCTGCCCCCATCCGGATTGTGGCCGTCGGTTTTCTCGACTGGAACAGTTGCGACGACATGAACGGTGAGAAAGTTTGTGCTCTACCCTTTGCGGAATTCACTGACTCCGTCTCCCTGCAGCACACATGCACCCAAAATGCCGCATGTGTGTCCATTCGAAGGATGTGGAAGATTATTTAAGACAGAGGGGGCGTTATCGAACCATGTAAAAGTACACCGTGCATTTAATTGAATTAGATTTTGATTTGTTGTTTCATCTTGTCACCACGGCAAGTTGCTTCCGTTCATTGCGCCAGAGATCTTCAAAATGGCACCCGGTCAATCGCCGATCACATGCCACATTCTCGACACAATGCAGGGAAAGGCTGCAGACGGTGTAGCAGTAAGTCTGGAACTTGCTGCATTGGATAACAGCTGGTCGACGATCGGAAAAGGGTGAGTTATCTACATATGCTTCAGATTAGCGGTCGGCGGCAATCCTTGAGTTTGTTTTCTCAGAGTCACAAACGCAGATGGTCGTGTCAATGATCTCCTGACCCCAAGCCATCAAGTTGTTGCCGGAACATATCGGCTCAAGTTCGAAACCAAACCCTACTTCACAAGGACTGGCTTGACGACCTTCTTCCCGTTTGTGCAGGTGAATGGAAATAATGAGTTCGAAAGGACGTCTCGCAGTTTCTGAAAGCGACTTGCGACTTTGAAGGTAACCTTCGAGATACCATCTCCACCGCAACCTCATTATCACGTACCATTGCTACTCAGTCCTTATTCATATACCACATATAGAGGGACTTAATGGAACGTGATTACGACTGACATTCATAAAATTGCACCCAAGTCTTCCACTCCAGTGCATGGAATTTCACACTTAACGTTGCATCTACAGTACATGAGTCTTCCACTCCAGTGTAAAGCTGAACCTTTTGAGCACTATGTCTACATTATTCTGTACAAAACTAAATTTGATTTGGATACATTACTCACAAAATGTAATGAAAAATATTTGTGGGATAGCATGTCCGTGTGTCGAAACTTCACAATCGCGGTTGTACGTGCACATTAATCTTGCGATCGCTCATGTCCCAGCCTTCCGCCGCCTTAACTTCCTTTTTGTAGTCGTACGCGCTGCCACGTTTGAGTCCCGGCAACGTTCCGTAGATCTTAACTGTCGCCCAGAGTTCCCATTCTCGAATTGCCGCAGAGAAGGAACTATCTGTTCGAGTGAGCTGCATTCGACCGAGCGCACGTGACGTGAGGAGTGTGTTGAGAGCGCGAGGAAAGCGGTGTTTCTGGTACGTCTCGCAGACGGCCTGGAACTCGGCGACGCTGCAATCCACAGAAAGAACCCTGGGATTTTGTTCGAAGCAGAGTGCAAACGTTCCGACGTCCTCCAATGACATCATCGCACCTTGACCAAGATATGGAGGGACGGGATGCGCTGAAGGGTTTCAAATGAATGCAGTGGTTACGAGATCGCACCTTGGGCCTTGATGACGTTGCACGCTCACCAGCATCACCCAGGAGCACACATCGTCCCCGGTACCACTGCTTTACGGGCTCTCTATCCCGGATTCCCACACGAAGAACCGATGTACCCTCCTCGACTGGGCGTACAAAGTCTTCGGCCCAACCGTCTTCACGAAGTGTGGCCGCGAGCTCGCGCATCTGCGAGCGTGTCTCTTCGGGTGTCAGAGGACGCCAAGTTTCGGGGTTCAAAGGGGCTGGTGTGTAGATTTGGAAGATTTGTTCAGTCTCGGAAACAGGATACCACTGCGTGATGAATAAGGGGGTGAGCAAGATGGAGGGTACAGTCGCAGCGGTAGTGTAGAACTCACGACGCCATGTCGCTTGTTGGGGCCTGTTGGGAAACATATGCCTCTCTTGGGTCGAGGAATGTTGGCAGCACCCATCAAGCAGGTAATGCCACTGTACACAGGGTCAAGGGGTCCGAAGAGACTATCGCGGACTCGGGATTTTGCGCCCTGTAATATATGGTTCGAAAGTTTGTGTCGGCGGCTTTCCTTTCGCAGCTCCGAGTGTACACTCACATCACAACCGAACACAAAGTCGGCGTACAGAATGGAACCATCATCGAACATGACAGAAACCTTGCCCCTGGAGTCACCTTCCGGGTTTCGCACCTCCGCCAGTCGCTTGTTGAACGAGATTTCAATGCCCTCCCGCATGCAGGCGGTGGTGAGACACTTCTGGAGCCTCCAGCGACGTATTCCTACCGAAGGAATTCCATCCTGCTCAAGGTGGGATTCTTCAGCAACAGCAACCTCTCGGCCGTCGTGCTTCATCCAGCGGCGGTATTGATAGGGAAGGGAAACGCCGAGAACATCGCTCAAAAGCTGCGGGCTTTGGTACAGATTCAGTTAGGCACATTAACCGCGATTTTATAGCAAACGCTGTGACAAACTCACCCGCCGATATCACGGAGAACTTTTAAGCCGTTGGGATACAAGCCAAATGCACCACCGACATTGTCGTCTGTGTCACAATAGGTCAGCATTGTACAGACTCGGAGCACCTTGGCATTCACGTCGTCGGTACTCACCAAAGCCAGAAGCGCCCTCGAAAACGTGCGGTTGCAGCCCCCCCTTTCGCTTGAGAGCAAGTGCGAGGGTAAGCCCGGCGATGCCGGCACCGATGATTGCGATTTCAGGAGAAGCCATTGCGACTGAGATGTCCAGAAAGCGATGGCAGAAAAGTGTTGGATTTGATGCGCAACAGCAATGGATGATGAGTTGTTAAGTGGGAAGAGTGGCAGCTAAAGTTGTTGGCTGTGCTGCGGGATCCAGTTGGTTCCGTGAGGCTTCAGGCACCCGCAGTCATCATGACAAGGTAGGTCAGGCGCGTGACGAGATAAGCCTCAGCTGGAATAAATACAGCGAGCAAATCACCGTCGCGATTACGTCTTCGATCATCGTATGCGTGAAGGAAGATGCATGTCCCTACGACACACAATCGTCGCACTACACTATGTTGCGACTCAACCCAATCTCTGTGCAAACATGTATGCAAATTCGCAATTCAAGGTTTTTGTGACTGATAACAAGGAGGGAGCAAAAATGGCGACTCGACGTTGAACTGAGGTATGGGAGTGTGTTGACGCACAAACAGTGTGGTCAAAATATGCGACGCTCATCCAAAAACTATGTTGGATGCACCACTGCAGTCAGTTGCCACCACTGGAACGGGTCACAGATGTAGACTTCGAGATTCCAGGTCGCACGATATCAACACGCCTGGAAAGCCTTCGTTGGTGCGGTCCGACTAAGTTCGGAGTCCAACTTTACTTCCTGCCGTCGTTGGTGTGCCAACGTCTGAGATGCAAACGGCCATCAAGCTCACAGTCTCATTATTATGGCTCAATTTCTTGTTAGTGGAGAGCTACGAAGTGATTGAGATGATAGGAGAAGACTGAGCGGTCAGGACAAGAGTGTGAAGCACCAGAAAGAATCTTTCACAAACAATTATTGTAAGAACTGTTATATAGTGCGCATTTTGGACAGTTTTTCAGCGAGGCCTCCTTAGCTCATCTGGGAGAGCGTAGCACTGAAGATGCTAAGGCANCGCGTTCGATCCGCGGAGGGGGCAATTTGTTTTGCATTATCCAAAATAAAATTAGCATTTTAGTTACCGAAGAATGGATGTCACCACTCAATTCGCTTGTATGTTGTGTTTTATTCCGCTTTCTTGCTCTTGTTTCCTTGTGGGTGTTTTGCGTACTGCATCTGTGCATCCTGAAATGTTCTGTCACATTGATACATGGGGTTGCTGCCTGGCATTTACGATAACGTACATCAAAATACCCTTTGTCCTTTTTTGTGTAATCTCGTTTGTTTTCCGCTTCTTCCAAGAATGGAATGGAGTGTTAGCTTCTTTACTATCAGGTATCCCAGTTCTGTTACATATTCATATGCCAAAAGAGAAATGAATGAAATACATATCTAACGTCTCTACAAAAATATTCCGAGATGCACTTTTCATGATGCCCTGATGATTTCACAGCCTAGCCTTTGTGGGCCGAATTTGCGTCACCAAGGGAGGTCAGACCCTTGATCTCGCCCCACCATCCAGGCAGTTTTCGGAACAGACTCTTCTCTTCGTCGTTGAGCATTCTCACTGAGGATGAGGGGGAGGGCGTGCCTTCGCCGCCTTTTTGACCGGTTTCAACTGTGTAATGCGTCCCGTTATCGTGCACTCGCCACGGTGTCCCGTCGGGCAAGTGCAAGCAGGCGACGTTTTTCTCACGAAGGTCCCAGTGCGTCGCGGAGGTCTCGACGGCAAGATGTGAGGGGTTCGCAATGGCAGATTCGGGGTGATACTTGTTCCTCAGTGGCCCGCCATTGAACCAGAGCAAGCTGCTGCCGTTGGCGTTCAAATGTCCGAGCTGAATGGCGCAGATTCGAACCTGTTTGCGCTTCTCCTCGTCTGCGTCAGGATTTGGCCGGAATTCCTCGCTGAAGTGGAATGTCATCGTCATGTAACTTTCGTGAGTATGAGAGACGCCGAATCATGCCTCACCTAATGACGACATTCATTTCGTCTTGGTCCCCCCGTGCAAGATTCCCCAGTTGTACAGCCGGCCACCGCGTGTATCCGTACAGTCCGCTGAACCCGGCCATTTCAAAACCCATCCAAAACGTTTCCTTGTCGCCCCAGACATTCTTGTACGTGGTTTCCCGTTCATCGCGGCCGTTCAATTTGCAGGCGGCAAGGAGACTGTACAGGTTGTGAACCCGGGATTTGTCGAACGCGACAACGCCTGACTCCATGTGATGCGCCGAACGACCGTCGAGGAAACTGTTTTGGCGTTGGAAGGGTGACAAGGCGCTTCGTTGGTGAGCCGGGAGAATATTGAGAACGAAGTCCAAGTTTTCAGCAGATGGTGGGAAGAGCGTGCGCTGCCAGTCGCAAGGTTTCTGTTTCACATCTGAGAACGGTATGAACGGGACTTCGATTCACTCACTCTATCGTAGTAGAACAGCGTCCCAGTCTGCTTATACACGGGGTCCTCAAAAACTTCCTCGGGGTTGCCCACCCAGATGGTGTCCGCGTCCTGGATGAGCACCTCTGCAAAGCCGCTGACGAAGCCCGCAAACGGTTTCACCGCCCATCCTTTGAACGACAACTTATCCACGTCCAATAGATTCGCAACGTCGCGAAACGTGACGTCGTAGCCGTTTCCTAAACCCAGAATGCGTTGCCGGTTGGCAGGGCTCAGATCCCCAGCGCCGGAGAACATGACTTCCACGGGCAGGTCGCTCCCGCTTTCACGGATGGAGCGGATGGAGATCATGGCGAGTTCGGTTTGGTCGTTTCCCGCGCAAATGGCAATTCCGCGGATCCGCGGCTCCCTCGAAAATGCGGTGTGAAGGTAGTTTACGGACGTGGCCTGGAGCCACGGAAAAAGGAACTCCTCGAAGCGAGACATGAAGCTCCGGAAGGAGTCGAATGTCTCCCGAACGTTGGAAGGAAGGAGATTGATTTCTCTATGAAAGAAGGACGGTGTTGGGGTTTTCAATTCTTTCCGCAACAATCAAGCAGAAGGACGCACGATTCAGGATATTCGGCCATTTCCGCAGCCAAGTTATTTAAATGGTCTTCGAGCGCCCGCAGCCTTGTGTGGAACATGATAAAAACCCGCACTCGATCTCCAAGCGCGGCGGAATCTCCCGCGGGAAACTGCTGAAGGAGCGACTCCCGCAGAGGTGCTGGGACGTCGAAGTCCGTCAGCGTGGTATATGGTGGTATGGGAGTCAAGCGATGGTATGATGAGCTCCTCCCGGGAACGGAGTGCGGGGAAACGTGGACATGAGCAACGGTGCAATCATCCCACCCGACCTCGCCTGGAAATCGTCCGATGCTGATGGTGATACAGAATATGATGAGGATGGACGCCACGAATGTTTTGATGCGAGAGAGGGAAAAGAAGCCGAAGCTGCGACGGCCGAACAGGAAAGGTTGCGGGGAAGAGGCTTTGTGCAGATCGAGATGCGGGATGCCGTTGCCACTGTGGAAGTCCACCATCGGTCTGATTCACAGTATGGTCTCTTTCATTTATCGCTGGAAATGCAAGCCAAGTGTCAAGTCTGTTTGGCGTCTTGGCACCTCGCAGGCCGCAGAGTGAGACCCAACTCCTTGCTTCGCACGACAATGTACCACGGAACTTTCGGTAGAAATAAATAAATAAACTACGACCTATCTTGCCTCTCTCCAACCTGCAGCAATCCCCCCGTTTCGTAGAATACAATATCAACATCGCTTTCCCGAAGTCGAGCATTGCTCTTTCCTTCCTCCTCGGCCCCCTTCTCAAGCGTAATCCTATTCCCCACCACCTTGTACACCTTGCCGTCGATGGACACCATCGGCAGGTTCTCGTGGTCCTCTAACGCCGCCAGCTGCGACCGCACCGATGGTCGCGATGGGAACTCAGACTTGGCCGAGCCGAGCCGCAGCCCGGATCCCATGGAGGATCCGTTTATGTTGGTTGTGGACTCGGAAAGCGGCGTCGGGGGGGCTTGTGGGGGTGTGGGCGGGGTAATGGTGACCGCGGGACCACCAAGGAGCTGGGCCCACGCCTTTTGGCGGAGGTAACGGGACGGGGTCATAGTGAATCACCGAGAGCGGGTCGTGGGTGGTATCATTGAGAGTGGGTCATGTGGGCACTGTTCACACGAGCAAAGGTGACCCCTGTGTAACGCTCACCTTGCAAGCGCTTTGGTCCCACGTGTTGCCCCACACCGACACCCGCTTGACGACCGTATTGATTTGCACAGCCTCTGCCAGAGCGCACAGGCCCTTGTCGGTGATGGAGTTCCTGTCGACATGCAGACTTTTTGTGCCAAAATGCCAAAATGCCAAGGTTGACGTAAGTCGGAGTCTGTGAGAGCCAATGAACCGACAACCCCCGCGAGGTGCAGCACACGTACCGCTCCAGAACACGATTTGTCTCAAGCATCTTGCGCGCGGCCTGTGCGCCCTCATCGTGGATCGAACATGATGATAGCCGCAGCTCTTTGAGCGTGGGGTGTCGTGCGATGACGCCAAAGAGCGCAGTAGCACCGTCGCGGGAGATTCGGTTTCTGTCGACCGGCGAGTGTTTGGTTAGAGTGACGTAATGCGCATATGAGAGTTCCCAGCCCCAGCCTCGCCCTCAGCCCCCCCCTCATCGCCTCTAAATTCTCACTTGCTCAAATCCAGCACCACCAGCGCCGCATTCCGTCCCACCGCGGCCGCCAAATGATCCGTCACCATCCAATCATCCACAGCCATCCTTGCCAGTCCCAATGTCTTCAAGGTGCCGTTAGACCTGATCGTCCTCCCCACATGCGCGATCGAGTCGGCGTGCAGTGATTTCCGGTGCGGCCCGTCCTCAACGTTGTTGGACACGTCGAAAGAGGTGATGGTGGTGTTGGAGCGCAGCACCGTGGATAGGGGGATTAGGGATTGGGAGGAGAGGTGCGCGGAGGAGAGGTCGAGCGTGTGCAGGGTTATGTTGACCTGGTGGTGGGAGTGGGACGTCACACGGTGGCCGATCTCCACAGATAGCATGCGGCAATCCACTACTGCCCCTCGCGGACTCTTTGGTCGAAACTGCCCAATTTTGCGTCAACGTCGACATGCTTCGCGTGTGTCATTCGTCTCTGGCAGACTCCGTGCTCCGCTCATCAGCCTCGGTCAGCGCTTCGCGCTTAGACCTTAGGCAGAGAATTCGTCTCCGGCAGACTCCTCGGTCAGTGCTATCGCACTTTGGCCTCGGAGTCTTTGCTGCGCTCGCGCCCAAAACATACCTGGAGCATCGTCGCAATCGCCAGCCCCGCCTCATCCCCGATTCTGTTCCCCGCCAAGCTCAGCACCCCTAGCCCGTCGTTGACCTCGAGGGCTTTTGCAATAGCCTGCGCCCCCCCGCCGCCGATATCGTTGTTGGCGAGGTTGAGTGAGGTGATGCGGCGGTCGTCCTGTGCGTGTGCGTGCGCGTGGGGCAGTGAGGCAGAGCAGAGCAGAGAAGAGAACAGCATGTAAGACGCCGACGCCACCCCAGGACTGCCCCCCATGGAACGCAAACGCACCCACTTTAAGATGATTCGCAATCGCACGCGCCCCCAAGTCTCCCACGCGGCAGAAACTGAGGTCCAGGCGTGCAAGTACGGAGAGCACTTTGAGTGCCGGAAGCAGGACGGCTACGTCGGCGTCGTCAGGGCACGCAAAGGCCAGCGAAGGTAGGGGGGCGATGAAGCCCTTGCGCGTGCCTGTGAAGCTGAGGGTGTCGAGGTCGGAGCTGGTGGAGTGAGAAGTGGGGAGCGTGTAAACACAAGCGTTCACGTCGACCTTTTGGGGATTGGCCTATCCTCCACGCTATGCGCAGTAGCCGCTTCGTGGCTGAATCATTGACCTCCGGTGGACGCCTCGCTTCTCTCGAGAGCCTCGGTCACCGCTATCGCGCTTAGACCTCGCAATGCGTGCCCCTGCTCACCCGCTATCAATAGCATCTGTCATAAGCCTGATAAGCCCTTGCAGAGGCTTGCGACCTGCCTCTGCGCATGCCTGAGTGTACTTGTCGACAAAGTCAATGGCATCTATGCTGGACTGACGATGGAGATGGTGGGGTAAGGAGGAGTTGGGATACGTGGATTCAGAAAAGATGTGGTATTATCGGCGGTGGGACGACATGCGTAAAGCAGCAATGTGGGGTGAGACTTCGTTGCGTGGATAGTTGGAGTGTTCAAGTCCCACCATGTGCGAGGTTGTTCAATCCGCGTGGGCGCAGTCGCAGCGACTGGAGTGATTAGCGTGCAGAGTCCAAGCAGAGCGATCCAAGAGAGGGACAGACGGAACCGCGACTGGAAATGAGAACGATCGGTGACGATGATCGGCTGTGGCCTCTGGATCCCCCTTTCCTTCCCCTTCCTTACATTATAATTACTCTAGGCAATTGCTCTACACTCCTCCACTCTCACTCTCACCCTCTAGCCCGTTCTCCTTATCCCCACCCACTCCCCTTCCCACCCACTTCACACCATACTCTTCCAACCTCGCCTCCTCCACGCCTGCCGGACACCCCACAGACAAATCCCGCATCACGCCTTCTTTACCGCTCCATACTTTGGGAAACGCCACAACGTCTCGAATCCCTTCCTCCCCGCACATCTCGGCAACAAGACGGTCCAGCCCCACTGCCGCGCCGCCGTGCGGAGGACACCCCTGCGCAAGCATCGTCAGAAGGTGGCGGAACGACTCAACCTGCTGCGGTGGGAGGGCGAGGATGGACCGCAGGACATGTTCCTGCAGAGCAGCATGGTGGATGCGCACGGACCCCCCGGCCAGCTCGGTCCCGTTCAGCACCAGGTCATGGTGCAGCGCTGTCGCCTGAAGTGGGTCACCGCCCGGCGCAAGGTGGTGCAGCGAGGACGGGTGCGGTGCCGTGAAAGGGTGGTGTGTCGACGCGATCCCGTGCGAAGCGTCCCCACCGGCACCTGCGCCTGCATCCTCGTCTTCCGCAGGCATGAACAGCGGAAACTCCACGACCCACAAAAAGTGCGGCACGGGAAGCGTCCTTCCACCACGTCCGACCGCCGTGTCGGGCAGTACCACACTGCCATCCTTGACTCGCACAGTCACTCCGTCACGCGTCTCCACCTCACAATCCCGGGGGAACCCTCCAAACACACCCACACCTGGCGTCGGCGGGGGGAGCGGGACGCCCATCCTCCGCATCCGCGTGGCAAGCAATAGCCGCGCCCTGCCCAGTGTCGTGGACCCGCCCGTCGCCCGCGCGGGGCGGTACGAGACCGCAAGGAGGTCCCCCGGGGCACACTTCAAGGCATCGGAAAGCTTCAGGTCGCGCGTGGACCCGGCTTTAGCAGCGGGGGTGAGACACTCAAGACGCGCCAGCGGCGACTCCGCACCCGGCTTCCACCACGCCTCCCACTCCTTCTCGCCCACTCTCACACCAACCACAACCTCCGCTGCACCGGCACGCTGCTCGGCAAGCTCCCTCTCCCATGCCTTGGTATCCTTCCTCCCTACCTCCCTGGCGCCAGAGGGAACCACAAACGCCTCCACGACCCAGCCCTCCCTCAAATCCCACCCCGCCGCGCGTAAAGACTCGTTAGAAAGGCGGTGGATCTCCATCCCGAACCGCGTGTCGGGCTTGTCGGACCCGTACAGCGCCATGGCGTGCGCGTACGTCAGGACGGGGAAAATGAACGGCGGCGCTTTGCCGGCGGCGGCGGCGGCGGTGGTGGTGGTGGTGGTGGTGGGGTCGAGCGAGCGAGAGAGGGAGGAAGGGACGGGGTACGGTGAGTCCACGAGTGCGTACAGTGCCGCAAGGGGGATCCCGAGGACGTCGCGGTATACGTGCAGGATGAGCCCCTCGAGGAGGTGCAGGAGCGTGGGTTGGGTGCAGAAGGAGAGTTCGAGGTCGATCTGGTGCGTGTGCGTTGGTGAGTGTGCGGGTGTGCGGGTGGGGGGTTCGTGGGGGTGTGAAGTAAGAGTACAGTGGAGACCCGTCAATGCAGAACAGGTGTAAGTGGTCAAGCACTCGTCGGCTTCTACAAGCAACACGCCCACGCATGCTGTTCCAATTCAATCCGAGGTTGACGTGAGCATGCCCGAATCACGCCTTCATGCGTAACTCAATCGCCTCCAATCCGAATGCACGCCACGCTGAATCAAAAACCGCGTGCAGTCATACACGTGGTGGTCGTGAAACATATTGCGTGCGGATCTGAAAGTCCGTTCGGGAGTCCACGTCCAGAAAAAAATCTGGGTTTGCGTTCCGTGCGAAGTCATATATAGCCTCCAGCAATCACAACACGTCCTCAGAGTCCAAATACGTTCCACGCCGAGCGTTGTGATAATCAGCCTTCAGCGCTCACGACGCCCCCCCAGAGTCCACACGCGTTTCACGCCGCCGCGCGTCGGGACACATAGCCTCTAGGAATCAGAACACGCCCCCAATTTCCACACACGTTCAACACAAGGCCACCTCATCTCCCACAAATCCCCTCACCACCTTCATCCTCATCCCCAACCGCCCCACCTCAACCCACCTGTGTAAACTCAGGCTGCCGATCCTTCCTCCCATCCTCGTCCCTGAAGCACCTCGCCACCTGGAAGTACCGGTCAAACCCGGCGCCCATGAGGGCTTGTTTGTACTGCTGCGGGCTTTGGGCGAGGGCGTAGAACTGGCCTTGGCCTTGGCCCTGGGCCTGCTCCGTGCTCCGGGCCCGCGCCCGCGTGGGAACGAGAAACTCACGCGCCCCCTCGGGCGAGGACCGCACGAGAATGGGGGTTTCGATCTCGAGCATCTGTTCGCGCCTGGATAGGTGCGTCCGCGCCGATTGGAGGATCGCCGAGCGCACGAGCAAGTTGCGATGTACGCGGGTCCGCCGCAAGTCGAGGTGCCGGTGCCGCAGGCGTAGGTCGTCGGGAGGGTCGGATGATGGTGTCGGGTCGAATGTGGAAAAGGGCAGGGAAGGGCAAGTGTTGAGGACCTCGAGATGAGCGAGGTGCAGCTCGACGGCGCCCGTGCTGTGCTGGGGGTTCTTGGAAGAGACAGGGCGCAGATTCAGCGTGCCTGAGCAGCGCAGGATCGTGTCTTGGGTGAGGCCGAGGAGGAGCTCTCGCAGGGCGACGTGGTATGCTCTGTCGCTGTCGGAACTGTCGGGCGGAGGCAGGGTGTGTACGATTTGTACGATGCCCGAGATGTCCCTGAGCGTGACGAATACTGTGGACGCGGACGCGCGGCGGACGTGGGTGAGCCATCCGCACAGGGCCGCGTGGGAGTCTGCGTGGGCGGGGGACACGTGTCCGCAGAGGAGCGTGCGGGAGGGCGAGGGAGGGAGGAGGGCGAGGAGGGCGAGAGCAGATGCGGGTGCGGGAGGAAGGGCGGGTGAGGGTGCGGGTGCGAGGTTGGTGAAGTTGGTGAGATCGGTGGAGGAGGGTGTGGTGGTGGTGGTAGAGGTTGCGAGGTGCCGTGAGAGTGGGAGTGCAGACGCACCAAGCGGACGTACGCGCATTTGCGCATCCGAATTCCATTTTGCGGCAGCGCGGGAATCGAACACGGTCGCCGTCCTGCTCCTGCCCGCGTGTCGCGCACCTGCACTCCACGATGCGCGCACCACCGACGCCACCCCCGCGCGATTCATGACTTTTTTCCACCGATCGATGACGCAAGACACCTTGGCACACCGAGAAATCGCCTGGCGCATTCCCCGTCGTCTTTTCTCCTCCGTGACACATCGCGGCTGAACTTTTGCGTCCTTCTGCGGTCCGGCTGTTCTCACGCCCTCCCACACTTTCCCTCCCTCACGCAAAATGCCGCCCGCTCAAAAGACACGCACAGAGTACTACGACATGCCAAAGGTACGCGCGCTGCCCTATCTCCCTGTCTACCCGGGGGGGAACATGCGCAATCGATGCACTCCTGCCGATGCTTGGCGCGGAGGATACTCTGCTGCATGAGCCAAAACAGGGAGAGGACGGATGGCAACGGTGTGGAGGGGAGCTTGGTGGTTGCCGGCGGTAGAGGTCCGCCGATCGGACAGGGTCAAGAGGCAAAAACACAAGGCCAAAGGAACAAGGCCACGGAATGCAAGTTACAAGGAGCGGAAGGGCCAGGCGTTATTCGATACGGACTTTCAGTTGAGAAAGTGTCGGATGAAGCGGAGCAGGAGGGGCGGGGGTGGGGTATGGGAACGGATGGTCACGCGTGGTCTGGATTGCGAAGCACGGAAGACCGAGCATCGAGGCCTAAGCGCGAAGCGCTGACCGAGGACTCTTTCGTGGAGTGAACCCAAGTCCTAGGCGGGATAGTGCTGACCGAGGCGACTATTTGATGAGAAACAAGTGATGGTGCTTGGATGACGGGTGTCCACAACGCCAAGTTTGAAATCGAGCAATACAACGGATACGAACAAGGATATGACATGATCGCGGAAAGTTACTTGAAAGAAGGAGGACGTCGGATGAGAATACGAAAGACTTCCATCGAAACCGTCTGCTGAACGCCAACTTTTGAAATGGAGCACATGGACACAGTACCGCGAACAAGCGAAAGAGGAAAGTGATCGCGGAGTGCACTTTGAAAATCGGAGGACGTCGGATGCGAACACGAAAGACGTTTGATTGTGGTCATGACCGTTGAACGAAGACCGAGACCGAGCAGTGCAAGGGCGCAAGCCAAGAAGCTCATACCTCGTCGACCTGGCTTCACTCCCGTCCTCACATTCCCCACTTTCCCTCCCCCCCNCCCCCCCGCCCCTCCCGCACCCTCAGGTCGACTTCACCCTCCTCCCCGACTCGTCTCTCCGTCGCTACCGCCGCGCGCACGCGCTGACCGTCCCCCCCGACGCCCCCCGAGAGGACCTGGCCCGCGAGGCGGCACGACACTTTGCGAACCAGACTGTGGATGAGAAGGATGCGATTGTGCATTTCGTGTATAGCGTGAGGAACAAAGGTGCGTGTGCGAGGAGGGGGGGGGGGATGGGAAGGGGATGTCGTGAGGTAGAGAGTTGGTGCGGAGAATGGGTAAGGTTGAAGCGCAGACACCGCAGTTCTGGACCAAAGTACTGTGACTTTGTGAACACGGGGATGGAGACGGGGTGGCTGTGGAAATGCGCTCGCTTAAATGGCGCCAATCCAAGGACCTGGAACGCCATCGTGACAAAGTTGTTTTTCGCAAACTGAAACTCACGTGTACTTGTACTTTCCGACCACTCTCTCCACCCCCATCTCTTCCCTCTCCTCGCTCACCTTTCCCTCACTTCACTACATCCCCTTGCGCCTGCACCTCTCTACCATTCCACCACCCGCAACCTCCACGCCAGACCGCGTCCTCAAACTTCCCCCCACGATCAGCCTGGACCCCGAAGACCCACCCGCTCCAAACGGAACCTCGTCCGGTGCGGGCGCGGGCGGTGCGGGTGCGGGTGCGGGGACTGCGCCGGGTACGGAGTGAAGAGTGGAGTGGAGGTGGAGGGAGTTGGGATGGGGATGGAAAGGATACGTGTGGGGATTATATTTAAAAACTTCGTTCGAATTTCGGGCGATTCTGGTTTTAAGGACGGTGGTGGGAGTGAAGGCGTGCAAGTGCGTGGCTGGGGGTGTGTGTGGGGGGATCAGGGAGTTGGAGTTGGAGTTTGGTACATGTGTGTATTTTTGGAACAACGATACATGGGGCCAATAAATTTGCTTACATGAATGGCACGTTATATTCCACCTGTACCTGTCTCCTGCCTTTGACGAGTCTTGACGGCAAAGGGGGAAAGGGAACTTCATACATATGTTGAGGCCCTAAACTAAACTAAAGTAGTAACGCCAAAAGCTCCACTCACGAATTGACGCACTCAGCGTCTCCACTCCTGGCAAGTCGCCCGCTTCATCTCTCCTGCGCCATCGGTTGACCAGTCCTCTTTCTCTAGACACCGCCCGCTTTCGCCCCGTTCGCGCTGTTCGAGGAACTATGGGATGACCATATGTGTGTCCCTTCACCCCCGTACCTCTTCAGACGATGCGATAAGCGACGGCGATACGGCGCTGCGCGCACGGACGACGTGGCGCGCACAAAGGTGGATTGGGGGTACCCGTCGAGGGTGCACTAATTTTTAGGTCTGCACGAAGAGGGTCGCGATGGACTCGCCTGTGTTGTAGTCCACGCCTTGTTCGTCTAGCTCTGGGTCCGCTTGGAGGGACCTGGAGCGGGAGGGAATCCTCCCCGAAAGCAGTTCGGGTGGCGACGTGTCGTCTTGTGGAGTGCTCGGCACCCTCATCGACATTCCCCCTCCTTCTTCCGCGTCGAATGGCAAGGCTGTTCGGTCCAGCTTGTGGGTGGTTGTTGGGAGCACCTGCTTTTCAAGGTGTGTTGTTCAAATGTGTTCTCAGTCTGTATGATACAGGGGTTTTGATCACTGAAATGCATCCACGGGTCTAGCCCGCACATGCTGTATGAAATTAGAGGGTACGGTGGCATGATTTACAGACAGGCGATCACAGACAGGTGATTGTAATAGTAAGGTGCCACTACAAATAACTTGCTTCATTCAACTACATTTCCTCGAAAGCTGCCAGTCCTCACTCCACTCCACTCCACTCCATGATCTCAGCACCTACCAATAGCGATCCCAACCTGATCGAGTCTCAGTCCTCACTTACCGTGTCGCCTCTGCTCCCATCCCGCCTCTCTCTCCCATCCCTGTCACCAAATGCAACGCGATCCCCGCCGTTCGCTCGCCGCATCCTTTGTGACCCTTCCCTGCTTCCTCTAGACGCGCCATCGCCGCCCGCGTCCCCACCACTTACGCCCACACCCTCACACCCCGTGTCCACCACAAAACGCGCCATCAGCGCCTCGCACGAGTCAATGCCGCACGCCTCGATCGCTCCCCGTCGAGCGACCTTTGCGATCGGGGCGCGAACGGGGGGATTCCGGTCTCGGCTTGGTCTATTACGGCCACTGTCCACGGGGTCGAAGCTTGACGGCGTTTCGAGCACCGACCTGCCCGGCACGTGTTCTGATATGAAAGCAGGTGGGGGCCTTATTGCGCCCGTCGACAATAAAGATGTGGTTGCCCCTTCGAAACCAAAGAAAAATGTCTTGGGATCTCTCTTGCGACGAATGAAACTCAAGAGTGACAATGACGAGGCAGATCAATCTTGCGAGGGAACGGAGAAAATGCAGCTGGGCGGGCTGTTGGTGTCGGTTCACGCTTTGCGTAAGGCGGATAGTCCGGTGGCCAAGAACGGTGCATGCAACAATACCACCACCCACAACGCCGCAACTAGGCGCGAGATAGACAAAAGCGAGATCGATGTCGATGTCTGTCCTGCCCGGGGTAGTCTCGATGGTGCTTCCATGTTGCCCGGTACCGCCGCGGTTCCCAGCCACGGCCCGAACTCCTCCTCTCCACGCAACACTCCTCCATCCACACCACCTTCCTCCCCCCCATCCGAAGCGCATTTGCAATTTAGCGGGTACTTGTCGCGGCCCTTCCACCCATCCTCTCCTCGAACAAGCTCGCGTGCCGCCTCGTTCGGCGTGCACGGACCTTCGCACGAAGCGATCGCCAAGCTCAAGGGCGCACTTCTTGCGACGCAAGAGGACGTGGCGAGGAGGGAGAGATTGTTAGAGAAGTGGGTCGAGGAGGTTAATGAGGTGGGTCCGCGGGTTGGGCATTGTCGGCATTTTCGAGAGTGCTAACCACGTTCTGGGTTTGGTAGCTGAACGAGACAGTGTGGGCGCTCCGGAAAGAGTTGGATGAGAGGAACAGGGAAGGGTAGGGTGGGTTGCATGTCCAACACTTTGGGGTGGGGTGCGGGTTGCCCCAAAGCTCCGTATTGAAGTAAACAACGCACACGTGTGAAGAGCTGGGGTATTATTTATACATAGCATGACAAAACACACGTACAATTCAATAATTCAACAACAAATATATCAGTCTTCGATATCATCTTCGGGCAAGTACGTGAGCTCCTCTACAACTGGTGCCACCGGACCCGCGAGTCGAGTTTGTTGGGAAGCCCCCTCGTCGGGCATGTCCATGTCTGCTCCTTCAGCCCCGTCTCCCCCATCCGCCTCTGTGATGGTGTCGAGTCGGCGCATGTGGTTTGAAAAAGTCGTGAGGCGGCGCAAGGTGGGCCAGAGGGCTGTGTGACGGGGAAAGGGAGGGACCAATGTAAGAGACGTGATCGACAAGAAGGCACCGCAAGACTCACGTTTTGGAATGCTAGACTCGACAATGCCGGGAATGTCCCTTCGCTGCCGTGACCACGTTGGTCCAGCCATAAGCTTGCCCAGCGTCGGCAAAATCTCCAACCGGAAATGCCCACGATCGAAACTCGCTACACATGCCTTAGTGAAAACCTTCCCCATGCTCCACGCACGACCCTCGGCTCACCTGTTACCCTCTGCGCGATCCACCGCCCCGTGCACTCGGCCATCACAGCAGCAGCCAAACTGTCGTTCTCCCGCGCCTCCCTGACCACCTTGTACGCCTCGGGCATGTAGATCTGCCGCATGCCACCCGCGCGGTCTCCGTCCACTGGGTACGAGAACAGCACCCCACGGGACGCGGTAAGAGTTGCGTACGGGCCCATGATGTCCTCTGTGTTCCAGGCACGCATCAGAACGTCCGCATCCGCCAAAGTCGCCGCAGCATCGGCGAGGGGTTCCACATCCGTGAAGAAGGGCACATAGTTTTGGTGAAGGCACGACACCATGTGGCGCGGGTCGACGTGGGCCGATTCGACAACTGCTTCGGGGTTGTACTTGAGGGGCACGGGGCGGTCAAGGTGTGACATGTGAGGTGGAAGAGGGATTGGGGTGGTTTGCTGGATTAGGGATGATGAAAGTGACGATGGGGTTTGTACTGTTGGGTTGGGATGTTCCCCTGCACCAAACAACGTCAAGACACACAATACGACAAAGTGCGCACGAGATTCTTACGTTTATTGTGCAATATCTTCCCCAGGGCATGAAACACTAGCAAAGTGCTTTCTCGTCCCAACCCAACACCTTCCGGCCTGCATACCAGCCCAGCCGTTATCGAGACTGCGGCGTCGTCGCAATACAACACACTCACATTTCACTTCTGGCCACCTTGACCCTATCTTTCATTGTGCCTTTGCGCCTTCTCTTTGAAGCTGCGCCTACTTTCCCTCTTGCTCTTCCCAACCCAAAAAACTGCATTGCCCCAACCGCACTCCTCACGTCGCCCCCACACCCATCCGCGATCACCTCGAGCAGTCCCCCGTCCACGGAGAGATTCTCTGACCGAGAAATTCGCTCCAGGGCCTTGACCACAAATGTGGGTGCTACCGGCTTGAACTCGACCTCGGTGAAACTGTCTGGACCGAATTTACCCCCGCGAACGTCGGGAGGAACAACGTCCTGTGCTGTAATGGCACCTCCGGGCCCGGCCCGCCCGGCCCTTCGACCGCGCTCCTCGTGCAAGTCCCCACCGGGGTTAGACATGATGAGGACAAGGGGGTTTCGGGAGCGGGGGCACGAGAGGTATGACGAGATGGCTGAGTGAAAGGCGGAGCGGACAACGGAGGAGGAGAGGTTGGGGAGGTCTTCAATGAGAATGAGGCGTGAGCGTGGGCGGGACGGGGTGAGGGCAGGGGTCCCCGTGGGTCCGAGTTCATCATCGACCGTGGTGAAGGCCAAAGAGGGATACTTGTCCACCTGTCGCAAGAATTCGACAAATTTTCCCATCGCACTTCTGTTAGAGTCGTCGATGGATCCCCAGTCAGAATGCCAGGAGCCTTCATCCGAAAAGAGCCGCGAGTCGAACGATGCGTCGTCAACCGGATTGACCCACTCGACCAATTCTAGGTCCATCTCATGCGCCAAAACCCGGATCGTGGTAGTTTTACCCGTTCCCGCGGCACCATAGAGGAAGAGAACGCGAGGCTGGAGTATTTTAAGTGGATGGTGAGATCCAAGGGTGGAAAAATAGACTGCACTCGCTCACTTTGCCACGACTCCGAACTGCCTTTTGCAACCATTCTTTCACTTCAGCTACTTTCTTTTTGGCTGTGGCAAGGTCCGCCTCGGAGCAAGGCTCATGTTTGTCGTACCAAAGAGCGCTTGGGTCTTAAAAGTGAACGGAACACTTAAGGCACACAGATAATGACCGCTGGACCAAGACGAAACGGTACCTTGCATCATTGAGTTATCGTCCAAGGCTGCAGAGCCGCTCTTTCCAGCTGGAAGAGTGGAAGGAGATACAGACCCGGAGTAGGTGTGCAACCATTCTCCCAGAGGGCGCTGACGCAGACCCTGACTCTGCGACAGTCCGGCCGGCTTTTGGCTCTGCGAGCTTTGAGAAAGCAACTCTGCCGACGCGACAGCTGCCGAGAGTGCGTCAATTTCAGCAATGTCCATCTCGTCAAAATCGTAGTCGTCGTCAAACTCTTTCACGTAGTTATCACCGGACGGGATGTCGTCCTTCGGGATCGCGAAGGAGGCATCACCTGGGGCTAAACTTTGCGAGACGCTCAGCGCTGCGGTATTGTTGGATGATATAGCGCCGTTGGAGCCAGTCCGAGATGCGTCAAACTGTCCTTGGTAGGGGAGTGGGGGGGGGGCCGAGGACAGGTTGGGAGGAAATGTGGGCCGTATGTTGACAAATGCGTCTTCAAAGTCAGAGGATGAATCGATTGGTTCGGCAGGAGGTGTTGGGGGCCGGGGAGCAGGAACAGCTGGGGGAGCTACACGAAGGTGTGGTTTCAGACAGAGACCACTCTACAATGGGCCCTTGCATGCCCCACATACAGGATACACAATCACTCCGATAAGATGCCACCAACTTCAGAGTGTTGGACTGACCATGGGGTGGGAATGGATCTCTCACCTTTCGTGACCTTGAGCTTCTTTGTCGCTGTTTTCTTAACCCGAGCTCCATTCGCTTTGCCTGCGCGCAATTTAAGCTCTGCTCCAGCATCTACGTCCCACACGCTTGCTCCCTCCTCGGACTCCTCTTCGTCCGAGTCGATAATTGTGCGAACTTTCCTCTTCGCCCTAGCAAGCTTTCCCACAGATTGTTTTGATCGTCCAGCAATAGAATTTGCGCCTGAGGAAGAAGATGTTTGTGTCAATGATGTCGATTTCGGGAAAGAGAGGGTAGTTTGAGTGGGGTTTCGAGGAGAAGGCTACCACAATGATTGAGGAAACAAGATGGGTGTGGGAACGAAGTCAGCTTAAAATTCACTGTGATTTGAGCGAGTATATCGAATGCATCGTACCATTTCTCCACGAATCTCTGAGATGATTGTTTGGAAGGGGTGTTGCAAGAGGACTCGTGGCCACGGCAGGCAACGTCGGCCGTCACTTCACTTTTTGGAATCTTCTCGACAATGGCGAATGAAAAGAGAGTTCCATCTTCGTCGTTTCTCATCGCAGCATACACGACTCCATCGCTCAATGTTGGCAACGAAGCTCAAGGCACAAACTTCCCCTTATCCCTCCTCCGCTCGCTCTACCTGCCCTCGTCTGGCCATGTCGATGTTGCGGCAGCACACGCGGCTGTAAGAAAGCTTCCAGATGTGAAAAGGAAACGCATCCTTGTGGCTGGGGGAGCTGGCTTTGTGGGGAGTCATTTGGTCGACAGGCTCATGCTCATGGGTTATGAAGTCATCGTGGCCGACAATCTTTTCACTGGTTAGTGGAAAGGAAGAGGGGGTCGAGCTGTACTGATCAGGGACTCTGTAGCAACAACAGGCAAGGCGGCCATTCAAGACGTGAATCTCCCCAATGCTCTATCAGTTTGACCACTGACACTCGATTCCTTTGCCACCTATTCGTCTCCCCAGGATCAAAGCGCAACATCGAGCACTGGATTGGCCACCCGCACTTTGAATTCATAAGACACGACGTTGTGGGTGTGTAGACATCACACCGTAAACTATTCGCGCCACAACTGGTTGAGTTGTTAAGTCTTTTCCCAGACCCTCTTATGGTTGAAGTAGACCAAATATACAGTTGAGTATCCCACCACCCGTTTACATATCTCAAATGAGTGCTGACGTTTTGTCTGTAGACCTTGCCTGCCCCGCCTCCCCGCCACATTATCAACTGAACCCGGTAAAAACGGTCAAAACCAGCGTCATGGGAACCATAAACGTGAGTTTTGGAGGAACCCGACTTTGATAATATTGATTGTACTGTGTAGTTTTAATATGTTGTCTTTACAAAGATGCTGGGCCTCGCCAAACGAGTCAAAGCCCGATTTCTCCTCACGTCCACCTCGGAGATTTACGGAGATCCTTTGGAGCACCCTCAAAAAGAGTCGTACTGGGTGCGTGTTAGCGGTAGCTTCAGTTTGTCGAACCTTCCACTTACCGTTCAATCCGTTTGGCATCCCAACCAGGGAAATGTCAACCCCATCGGACCGCGCGCATGCTACGATGAGGGAAAGCGCGTCGCAGAGACGCTCACGTACGCTTACAGGCAGCAAAACGGAGTGGAGGTTCGTGTGGCTCGTATTTTTAATACGTGAGTATCTCGTTCCCTCTCTTTTTTTTTCCTTCTCTCTTCTTCTTCCCCCGTCGAATCCTGCCTCTTCAAACGCTTGGGTTGTCCCCCTCCCTCTCTTCCCTCTTCTAAACCAGATTCGGTCCCCGGATGAACGCCGCCGATGGCCGTGTAGTGTCCAACTTTGTCTTGCAGGCCCTTTCAGGAAAGGACATAACTGTGTATGGCGATGGAACGCAAACCAGGTCCTTTCAGTACGTCCACGACCTAGTCGACGGGCTCGTGGCATTGATGGAGGGAGAGTGTAGCGAACCCGTAAATTTAGGGAATCCAGGTGAGTGGATGGGGAACAGGGAATGGGTGTGAGAATGTCGTCACCGTAACAATCACGACATAACGAAGTTTAATCTCTACGCAGAGGAATACACGATCCAAACCTTTGCAGAGATCGCCCGCAACCTCATCGGCCGTGAAAGCCGGATCGTAAACCTCCCCGCTACGCAAGACGACCCCAAGCAGAGACGGCCAGACATTTCTCGAGCCAAGGAAGAGCTTAGATGGGAGCCTAGATTTTCAGTGAAGCAGGGAATAGAAGAGACGGTGAGTCTGGGGGGAGGTCGTGTCTTTGAAACGATAGCTGCTGAGCTTGTCTTGTCAGGTGGAGTATTTCAGGATGCTGAAAGAAGCGGGATATATAAAGTGAATGCAATTGTAGACAAGATGCAACTCTTCCCGCTTGTCTCCAGTAGTTGGTAAGAAACCGTTCTGCCCTCCCACAGCTGCGGTCATTTGAAACACTGGAGCGATTTCATGGGCCTGCGCGGCAAGAAGGCCGGATCAGATTTGAAGCTTTTCAAAACAACAGCTGTCGATCATTCCTCGCGCGCCTCAAACGATTCCGCCCCTCCACCGGCCACGCAGCCTAGTCCTCCCACGACACCACCTCCTCATTCCAGTTATGCCTCGCCCCGCAGGATCGCTGCATCTGCCCCGGCATCTCCCCGCATAGGACCCTTGTACCGGCGCAAATCGGAGGAGGAGCCCTGCGGTCGCGTTGGGGGACACTTCCGTGCTGTGTCAGACAGTGAGGGAAAGCGAGCGCAAGGGCCGAGGGGAGAATTTCAGGGGACGGACCTGGATGAATCCGAACCCGTGACGCCGTCTCGGGGGTCTCGAGGGTCGCTTCGACGGTCCCTGGTGTCGTTGTTCTCTTTAGGTCGGTCGAGGTCCAAATCGAGGGACAGTGAGGGTGGAAAGTCCGAGTCACAATCTGTCAGGAACCCAAAGAAGAGTGGGGATGGGAACGCGGAGTCAGTGGTTCCGGGTGCGTCCTCGTCCCCACCTTCGAATGAAGCCGTGCTCGCCGAAACGCTGGAGGGCAAGTCGACGAAGAAGAAAAAGCGGCGCTTATGGCAGCGCCTCCTCTCTCCATCCAAAACCTCTGACAAATCAGCGGAAGCACGTCGTGACTCGCCGCTTTCATCTCATCCCCTTGCGCCCAACGCTGACAGCCCTCCCATTGCTCCTGGCAGCCCCGAACATCGTCGGTATCGTTCGGACGCGGATATTGGGAGTTCTGCATACGGTCAACGCGCTTCGCGAGCTTACCATGATACAACTGCGGAGGACTCATCCGACTCCAGTTCAATTCTCTCCGAGGGTGACCTTTCAATTTCGGAGTCCGCATCCAGCCACACTGATATCAACGACACACAAAAGCTATCACTCGAAAAGCACTACTCTGTTGACGATACTGGGGCACCTGTGGTGGGGTTTCCTATTGGAAGCGGACAAACTGATTTGATCCATTCGCGCGTCCTGGAAGAGGAGGAGGACCTGGAGGTCGTAGCTGATGCTCTGAGTTCTTGTGTGGATGTTGGCGAACCTTCTGCTACTCTGGACAATGACCAGATTTCGAGTGAAGGCGTGGGAAAGATTATGCCCGAACTTCACGCCAGCGACATGGCGGAAGCGACTACGGCTCATGGTACGTTCATGACAATTGATATGATTCCGGCTCCTCGTCAAGACGTGGCCTGTACAACCATTTCAGAACCACCCGAATGTTCGTCAGAACCCAACGCAGACATAGCCCAATCTAGCCCAGCCAAACCCTCAGAAAGCATACATGACCAAGCCATCTCAGCTTATTCTGATCCGTTAACTTCTTCAAGTGTACCTGCGGTCTCTGTACTATCATCCTTGCAGACCGACTCCCCTTATTCCATCACTGACCCTCCCACACCTCAACCCTCTGTTCCCGACGGAAGCACTGCCTCATCCAACGCACAACGTATGCCTCCGCCTGAGAGCATCTCGTTCGACGGGACGAAGACACCTGCTGACCCTTTCCAATCTCTGCCAAATCCGCCATCACCTACAACCTTCCACCCTGTCACTTTCACCACCGCACCATCTCGTGCTCCCAACACAACTTCAGACCACGTAGTGCCAGCGGATTGTCCGAGAGAAACGGCGCTTCTGGAAAGCCCCGCTCCTCCCCCTCCAATGTCAACTGACTCTGAGTCCCGTGTTCCGTCGACACCATCTTCCCCACCTCCAGTCTCCTTTCTTCCTTTCTCTCCCACCACTACTGCCCATCCTGCCCTCCTCCCCAATCAGCCAGCCCCTTTATCTCCCGAGGACTCTCAAGCAGTTCTTCCACTTGCCGTCTCGTTCGAGAGCTCGGTCGTAGTGGGGGACAGAAACTCATCCTTCAGTGGCTCTGCGGTGGGACACACCACACTTGATTACTCCTTCGACAGTGCCGTCAGTAGTGACACGAAAGCGATTTCGTTTTCGCGCTCGACGAGCGGAATATCTGAGGCTATGCAGAATAGCGGAATGGAAAGCAAAACCGGGGTTGTCGACGAAGCTGAACTGCAAGTGAAGAGGGGGTCCGAGGAAGGGAAGGACGGCGAAAGCTTTGAAATGACGGAAAGACCGGGACCGGGACTCAAACAGGAAAACGAGGTGAATGTTGTGGAAGACTGGAGGAACGAACCTCACTCAGAACGCGGCTTAGACCTTGATGTTGAGGACGATAGTGAGTCGTGCTTATGTTGTACACACTCGATTTTTTGTGTCTTATCCTCCGTTGGACAGAACCAACAATGTTGAGCAAATGCTGGGACCCCTCGGAGCGCGTTGATGTCTATTTGGAGTACCTGAGAACAGATAGAGAGAGGAAAACAGATGTGAAGGAAGTCCAAAGGGTGATATGTCAGGAAGTGGGAGTACTCTCAGTGAAAACAGGCTGTGAGGACCAGCTTGGGGAAACAGGAGTTTTGATGACGAAAGATAAGGAGGACTTTGGCAAGGGCTTGGCATCGCATCCTGAGAACGGTGTCATTACCGAGCCTGTACTTCCTCCTCCCGCAACATCCGAACCTGATTCTCCCGCACCATCTATCTCTTCCACCAAACCACCAAGTCCCGTAGATGCATCATCCGCCGCCCTTCTATTGCCAATGACCATCGCCAACTCCCAAACGCACGCGCTACCACGAGGACAGCCTCTCCGCTGCATCCACTCGTTCCCAGCAATTCATCCGTCAGAGCTTTTGCTCCATGTCGGCGATGTGGTGGAGCTTGACGAAGTCTACCATGGTGGGGGGGAGTACTGGGCTCACGGTGTGGATAGGACACTGGGCGACCGCAATGGGACAGCCGGCTGGTTTCCTATAAGATGCGTGGAAGCGGAAAGCTACGGGAACAACGTGAAGGATGACAAATCTGCGGCTCTCGAAGAGGAGAGCACACCAGAGTGTGTCACCGAGACCCCTCAAAATGAACTGGAAAAGATGTTAGTGAATCCTGTGGCAGTGCCTCCAGGAACGAGACTTGTGACGTGCTTCTCGTACATTGCAACCAAAACTGATGAACTCACACTTCACACTGGAGAGATTATTGTTGCCACCGAATGTCCAGATGGTGGGTGGTGGAAAGCGATTCAGGGAGAGGGAAGAGCACAACGGGTCGGATGGTTCCCAGCCACGTGTACGAAGGTGGTTGATCAGAGCGACACAGGAGCAAGGGATGCCCCAGAATTGGAGGAGGAAGAAGGGGGAGATGGTAGGGGTCAAAGGGTGACGTGGTTCCAGAAGCTCTCGGCGAAAAGAAAAGGCGGGGCCAGTATTCCGGGTGGTAGTTTGAACGGAAGCGCATCCTCAACTGGGTCTTCGGGCAGCAGGGAAGGCTCAGAATCTCCAATTTCAAGTCGAGCGTCGTGGAATCGGAGGAAACGATCATCATCGGCACCTCCTGCTAAGATGGACGATGGCGATGATGACAGCGGTCTTTCTGTAGGGAGGGGACCTGAGTCGAACGGACAGGCAACAACCGGAAAGTCACTTAAAGTGATGCCTACGGTTGTGGAAGACCCCAAATCAGGAAGAAATTCAACCATAATGACGAATTCTCAGCAAAGCGTGAATCCAGGAGAAGAGACAGCTGCGGAAGTCAGCAGTTTGGACAGCGGAACAACATCGCACAGCCCGTCTCCCTCCGTAAACCGTCGGTCTCCAAGCCTTAGTGCAATGTTTCCGCGTGTTGCACGTAGCGTATCAGCGCCTGCTCCCAGGACCGTCTCGATAATTGGCCCAGTCGCGACAGGTGAAGATGTGACAGCACTTCTATCTCGAAGCGCTGTGGAGGAGTTGGCACAGTGGCCGCCATCGTCAGCGAAGTGGTGTGCTGGCGTAGCTGCTGATGTGCTCACGGACCTTTCGCCAGCAGAGCAGAAGAGGCAAACTGCCATCTGGGAGTTGTTTTTAACGGAGCGAGACTACTTGAAGGACCTATGGATTCTGCACGAGGTGTGTTAGGGTCCCGAACGATTTTCTTGATAATATGTTTGGAAGATCGTCTCGTTTTCTTCGGGTGGAAGGTTTTTCGCAAACCTATTTCGGAAAAGAAGATTTTGAGTCTTAAACGAGTGGACCTACTTTTCGGCAACCTCGACGACGTGTTGAATGCAAGTCGAGCTCTACTGCGCCGATTTGCAGAGAAACGTCAGGCGAACCCAGTAGTCGCTTCGGTTGGCGACGTGTTTTTGCAGATCGTGAGTAACTCGATAGTGAAGTTGAAGCCAACAAATGCGACCAACTCATCCCGCTCTCGGTTGCCTCAGAATCACTTCTGCGCTATTTACAGCTCATTTTGCGCCAATCACTCGAGCGCCGTCTCGAGGCTTGAGAGCTACCAAAAGGAAGTGAAAGCATTTCGACAATTCCTCGACGATACTGGAAAGGCTTCGATATGTCGGGGGTTAAATTTAGGTGGCTTCTTGATTAAACCTGTTCAGAGGATTTGTAAATATCCTTTGATTCTAAAGGTGAGATTGTTGTCTGTGTTCTTCGGAAAGTGTTGGATGTTTCCTGCTGTCTGGTGGTGTTTAGGAGATTGCTAAGAGCACTAATGGAGAAAACCCAGATAGTGAAGATGTTGCTCGCGCTGTGGAGCAGTTTGAGGAAGCTTTGAACTCCATCAACAACGCTACCCGACGTGCGGAGTCGGGAAGAAGAATTGAGGAACTCAAGCAAGAGTTCAGCGAAGTATGTCCAAGCAGCGCGCGATCCTATCGATTACTATATGACAAGAAAATTGCTTAAATCCATTGTGCAGAAGCTAGCAATATCGCCTTCGAGTTACATCGTGCGTGAGGATGAAGTATCTCAAATCAAGTCGACGTCCGACGACGATGTGAAAGCACGACTCCTGTTATCGTTTAACGATGGATTCTTGGTTTGCAAAAAAGATTGGCGAGACAGGTATCAGATCATGCACCGTGCGATGTTTGACCAGTGCAGTGTCGCTGATGTCCTTGACGACGAGGGTAAGACCATTACGGAAGCTATTAATCAGATATCTCACACCTCTGACTTTGACCACAAAGGTGTGCGAAATCTTGTCGAAATCGTATTTCCCGCGCAAGCAACGCGAAAACCTTCCAGCATCTTCTTGTTCACTTTACCGTCGAGGAGCGTCAAAACCGCGTGGCTGGATCAGTACAAGGCTTTGAGCAGCGTTTCTCCTATCACCAAATCTTCATCGGACGCCATGAAGGACTTCGCAGTGGAGGCGGATGGACGGTCGGAGTCCCAATTTCTGAATCGCGTGAGCGTTTTTAACGGTGTCTCTGCCGCATCGAACGTACTGTTCCCAGGAATAGACAGTGAAGACAGTGCAGGCGACACCAAGAATCTTTTGAAGCGATCACCGTCTCTTGCGCATACCACATTGGGCAGAGAGCAAAATGAGGAAATATCGCCTTCGTCGAGCACAAGACCGTTGTCAGTTCTCCTTCCGTCATCTTGGGGAGGCAAAAAGAGCGCCGCTGCACTCGAAGAGGCCAAGAAAAAAATCGTCGAGATGTCGAACCAGATGCGGGAAAGTGAAACTACGGTGCAGCGATTACAACAGAATGTTATCGAAACAGAGCTACGAAGCAAAAAGATAGAATTGGATATGCGTGCCTTGAGCGATGAAAATGGGAAGCTGGTGGCTGAAGTGGAGCGCTTGCGGAGTACATTGGACGGGGTAACAAACCAGCTCAAAGAGGCAGAGCGGGGTTTGTCGAATAATGAGCAGGAATATCGAAGACAAATGTCTTCCATTCTAACTGACAAGGATAAGGCTCTGGGAGACGCACAATTCCAACTGCGCATGGCACAATCAAAGTTTGAAACCGAGAAAGTGGAGCTCCAACATACTTTTGAGAAGAAGCTTCAAGTATCTCACGCCAGCATGGAAGCCACCTCTGCGGAATTGAAGGCGGTCATTGAGCGACTCAAGCACGATGCTCTGCTGAAAGATCAAACAATTTCAAGCTTGAAAGGAGAAAAGTCCAGTGAAGTGGCACTCTTGAATCAAGAATTGACCTTTGTAAAGACTTCAACTCAGCAGATTTTGGAGAGCCTCAAGTCGGTTCTTCTCGAAACTCAAGATGCCTTGAAAAAACGCGAAGAGAGTGCTGCAAAGCAAGGGGAAGAGTTGAACAGACTTCGTGGTGAAGTGGCTTCGGCGAAGTTGTACTCAGATGCGGCACGTGCAGAATTTCGAGCCTTGCACTCACAGCTCGAATCGAGATTGGAGGAGCAAAGCAAGGTTATTCTTCAGAAAGATGTGGAAATAAGGGACCTCACAAAATCCAATTCAGAACAGCTCTCGCAGATTCAAACCCAATCAGCAGAACTCAGTGCCAACAAGAAACAAATAGAGTGGTTGCAAACGTCTATTCTGGAAAGAGACCGAATGTTGAAAAAGGCAACACAAACCGCAACTGCTTTCCACGATGCTGAACTATCTTTAAGAGAAACGGAAGCTCGTGAACAAACATTGCTCGTCCAGATGCAGGATGTTGAGAGTGAACTCGTCGCATCGAACGAAGAGAAAGACAGGTGCTTACAACGTGAGCGTGCATTAAAGGAAGAAATCGCAAATGTAACAGGAAAGTTGCATGCGACCGAAACTTTGTCGATTCAGAGACAAGACAAGCTCGAACAAGAGATTGCACTTTTGAGACAAACGTCAGGTCATGGCGATGAACAAGCACGAGAGAAGGATCGCTTAATTGTTTCTCTTCGAACAGACATTGATGCAATGACCAAGAATATTGAAACCGTTCAAGGATCTCTGGATGAGGCGAACGCTGAGAAGGATCGAATATGTACATCATTGTCAGCTGAGATCGAAAAGCTGAGAACGAGCAATAATGAAATGGATGACATCATCTCAAAACACGTTTCCCGAATTAAAATGCTGACTATTCTGGAGAAGAAGTATGGCACACTCCGGGAAGAGCATCAGCGTACCATGGAGGACTTGGAACAGCTACAGAGGCATCATGGGGAAACAACAAGTAGCCTGGCCAAACGAGAACGTCAAGTCGGGAGTGCGACCATGGTGTTTATTGAACTCTGCCGGCTATTTAACCTGGAGCCCTTTGATGCAGATGATGGTCCAAGTGAGGCAAGGCAAGTGGAGTTGGTCAGTGAGGCACACCGAATACAAATCGAGAACGAACGTCTAACGGGCGAAGTCGAGCTTCAAAAAGCTCGGGTCGAGGAATTAGAAAGCATGAATCAATTGGGTGAAAATCAAGTGATGAACGCAGGAGATTGGGTGAAGAGGATGGAAGTGAAACTCAACAAGCGAATGAAAGAGCTCGTGGACGAGAAGAATTCCGTGGAGACGAAATTCGATGATTTGTCGACGGAATTCGATCAAGTTTACTATTCGAAAATTAACGTGGAGAAGGAGTTGTCATTGACGTCTGAGATGTTGGAGACAGCCAACATCCAGAGAGCGGCTCTGGCGGAACAGGTGACGCGCCTCTCTGCGAGATGCGCAAAACTTGAACATGATTACGAGACGGAAGTCGTATCAACCAAGTCCGAGAATGTCGAATTGCAATCTCGTATCAAGGAACTCCAAGATCAGGTGACACTGCTCATGGACTCCTCGCAGTCTTCTATAGCGGAGCTATCAATGAAAGAGGACAAGACTCAAAAAGAACTTCAGCATTGGCGCAAATCGGCGACAGAATTGGAGTCTTCGAATGAGAAAATGCGACATGATTTGGAGGAGGCATCCGTTCTTGCACATGACCTGGCGCTTGAGCTGGATAACGCACGTGCAGCACTCACTCTGTGCACCACTGAACATAATGAAACCCGAGAGACGCATCTTGCAGATCTCAGTGAGCTCAAATACGTGCGACACGAGCTGGAAACAACCCAAGAGGAACTCAACGATTTGGCCGCTGTTGTCCATGAGAAAGCGGTTGTCATCGAAAATCTCCAAAATGAACTTCGCCTCAAGGAACAACACATTGAGCACCTGCAGTCTGCACTTTTAAATTCCAAGGCGGAGACCCATCGTATCGGAGTGTACGCTCGGGACGTTGCATTTCAGCTGAGCTTCATGAGAAAGCACAAAGAAATCATGGAGCACGACGTAGTAAGCTTGCAAAAGCGTATTGAGACATTGCAGATCGAAGTCTCGAAATCGGAGGGTTGCAGAGTTCAGGTGGAAGCGCGGATGCGCCAGCTGGAGCAAAACATTGAGATCAAGAGAGCAGCGGCCTTCCTTCCTGTAATGGACAAGATTTTCACGGATAGTTTGACAACGCGACCCCTCACTCCTGATGAGTCCACCGCAACAACAGCAGTGAATCCCACATTCGATTCCTCCCCATTGACCGTGGATGCATCGCTGCAGACAAGGCCAACACCCAACAGCGGAAGACCAAAGAAGGATAGAAAAGGCACGGCCGCGTCCATGACTGCATGGTTGGATGAAGTTGTGTGACAGAGCAAGGAAGGTCGGACCCCATATGTATGGACTTGCTTTTGCACATTATTTAAGCATGTTTATTGTATTACAGCAGGAGAAATGCATGTCTCCACCACGAACGCGCTGTTTCCATAGCTAACTCGATTGCCATGTCATTGTTTCGTTCCTGACTTCGTATGGCATCATGACCTTTCCCAAACCTCGCAACCTTACGAATACACTCCGATGCAAACCCGATTTCCGGACGAGACCTTGTGCAATTCTGGTTGGGAGTGGGACGCAGCTTTGGTGTTTTTATCGCGCAGCGGCGGTCGATGTTGTGGTATTGGTTGCAATAGTGTTTAGCCGCGATATGTTAACCACACATCAATGAATCCAAAGCTAATCCACAGAAACCGCCAGTTTCCGTCTCATCTTCATCGGCAACGTTCCCAAGGACCTCACCGATTGCGAGCTGAGGTTTGCCCTGTCGGGATACTCCGTCATTCGCACAACCATTGTTCGAGACGCAGACGGCGTCAGCAGAGGATACGCTTTCGCAACCGTGAAAGAGGAACGTGATTGGGAGGAGGTACGCAATCGAAAAACTCGCGATGCCTTAAGCGCGAGAGCACTGACGGTGCCGCCCGCTTCATGTCGCCACATGACTCATCAGCTCCTACACACCACGATACGAGCGGGCGGCCGACTTCTTTCAATCAGACCCGGAGTAAACAGCTATGTTTCATTCAAACGCCTGCCGCGCTGTCTGCGAAATCCATCGGGACATCGAGGACGCACTTTTCAAATCAATGACTTGCCCGACTGCTTGACAACATCTTCCACAACCTTCAACCTCGCGCATTTCATGACATCCTCCCTTTTGTCTGCAAACACAGGAACTCTATTGCGCAGAGCGGGAGGTATCTCAGCGGTATCTTGGTGACTGACGTTTCCTTATCGGTCAACTGGGAGTCGGTAACGATCAACTTCCCCAGACGCTTTTCGCTGCTATGCACTTCAAGATGGAGCTGCCAAAGTCACGGTCGGCATTGCTGTGAAATCGCCGTGCGCCCAGCACTTTGGTGCCAGCATCCATGTTCTTCCTCGGGATTCTCAAAATTGCAGCGGTGCGGTACCTGGAGCAACGACGCTGTCCCAGAGAAACACTCGAGGCGCCTCGTGTGGTCTTTGGTCGAATCCGACCGGATTACTATGTTGAGGACAGCGCAGAATTGTTCTCGGATCGCATAACGCACCAACTTGTCTGGTACAACACCATATGCAGTCACGCAAGCCCCGACTCATACGATTTCTGTCGTGGGAGTCATCTGGACGTGGTGCACAGCCTTCATAGTGCTTCCATCTGTTTTCGACCTGCCCACAACGTAGTGCTTTCGTGGCCATTCAATTGCGCACCCGCGGAGTACTTATTGGAGATATTTGATGTTTTCTCTAACGGCAAGTCTCTTTACATCGTGGGAGCAGACTCAGTCCCACATCAATGGGATTTGGAACAAATCATGGCCCATGTGCCCCTCGCATTTCCAGCAAAAATATTATCATTAACTCTTGACGACCACCGAAGAGCAGTACCAGATACGCTTCGAATCCCGTCCGTCTTCCCCAATGTAGAAGCGCTCCGACTCGGCCACCTCCAGAAGATGTGTGGCGTGACGCCCAAATCACGGGAGTGGACCTTGCCACGCTATTCAAGGTCCGGCACTTGAAGTTCTACATCTCGATACTTAGAAGTGCCACGGAGGTTCGCGACATTGCCGACCGCTTGCGGCAGTATATGACAGGTCTGCACAAGCTCGTCATGCACATCTCCTGCAATTTGGGCCCCTCTTCATGCGCGCTCTCGTCCCGCGGGGCCTCACTTGGGCGCGCTCGTCCCGGCAACGAGAACCGCTAGACATATGGGCGGACTACGCGCTCTTGCAAGAGCTCGAGGAGGCGTACGCGTACCTTGCGAAAGAGTGCCCCGGTAGCGGGCTGACGGTGGAGCTACCTAGTGCAATGGTGGACGACGCCGGGCGGCTTCGGGACGGGTTGCCAAATTGGAGCGGCGTGCTGGCGACAATGAGGAAGGCATCCACGGCAGCTGGGAAGCGGTACAAGGTTGTGTGGGGAAGAAAGGGGCTGAGGGTATGGTTTTAAGTGGGACTGAAATCAATCTACATGATTTTGCAGGTGGATATGACGTGAACACTCAATTGTTCACGGGCCGCCGACCTCAACGGTCCGATTTTTTCAGTTAGCGGTATAATAAATGCATCTCTCCTTTGAAATTAAATTTCCTCAACTTCAACCTGTTTGTCCCACCTTCCACTTCCAACTCCCGCTCTCACCGTCTACCCCGTCTCAGTAATCACCCTTTGCCCTCCCACTCCATGGTCGTTTCATGAAAACCTCTTTCTCTATGAAATCTGCCACCGTTTGTATCTCTTCCGGTGTTGCTGTGCGCAGCGGGGGTGGAGGTGCGGGTGCAGCAAGCGACGCGGGAGGCACAGGAGGAGGAGGAAAGGAAGGTGGAGCGTCGCTGGCGGTTGGCGAGGACGGGACAGGGGTGGTTGAGGGCGGGGGAGCAGGGGATGGGTGATCTGAAGAGAAGGAAACCGAAAGTTGGGGAAGCACAGGGAGGAGGGATGTAGGGCGAGGACGTAGGAAGAACTGTCAAGTCAAGTGGTGCAGCAGTTAGTAAGATATTCACTTTGCTGCTGCCAACTCAATCACTACCCCAATCACCTCCATCCCCGATACCCCAGACTCACCGGCATGCTTATCCTCGCCTTTCCCATCACCTTTTCATCCACATAGTGCAGCCCAGGTGGCAACGCGGTGATAGGATCTTTCGACTTCCGTTCGACATTGGGTTCCACATTCACGCCACCTCCAAGTGCTCCAACAGCCTCGAAATGCTCACGCAAACGAAGCCGACGCAACACTTCCGACAGCGTGTCCCCCGCCATAACAAACACTGCCTCGTCGACAGCCCCATTATCCTCCTCCCCTTCCGCATCGGCCCCCTTCTCACCCTGTGCAACAAGCCCGCTCTCCACATCCACCCAGCCGTCGCACCGCGGTCCCATCCCTACTAGCCCCGGCACATTGCTGACAGGGCTCAGGGTCAGGAATCCCATGTCGGCGTGCAGCCCTGTCGCGGCGTTCGCCAGTCCAGGCAGAGGGGTGTTGGGGGCACGGTAGTACTGGTACACGCGGAGGACAGATGATCCCACCTCAGGTGGCGGGTGATCAGTACTCGTGCTGTTGGGTGGGGTATCGAAGGGCGGGTCAAGCATGGCCTCGACCTCGTGAACCATGTGAGTGGGTACGTTGAGCGCGGAAAGGAGAGGTGGGAGCATGAGACGGGAGAGGCGGTCGAGGGTGGCGTAGAGCGCGGTCATGGTAGGGCGGAATGACGATGGGGTGGGTGCTGGGGGCCAGTGCATGAGGGAGAATGGGTCGTCGGGTGGTGACGACGGAGACGGAAGTTTCGTATCTGGAGATGTCGGCGGGAGCGTCTCAGAGGGTAACATAGGGCGGAGTTCGATCGCTGCGGGACCTGTGGTGTTGTTTTCTTCCGGGAGCCTGGTTTCTGAGGCCTGCGCGCTGGTCCCGACGTGTTCCTCACTCGACTTCTGTCTTACCTCTCCACCAGGCGTCGTGCGCACCTGGAACCACTCCCTGGCCCCGGTTTTGGCATACCCCACGAACTTCCCCTCATTTCCGAACACCTTTCGCGTCTTTTTCTTTTCCTCTTCTGGGATGTCCTTGAAGTATTGGAGAGCCTCTCTTCTCGCCACCCGAAACATATTGGCGTCCTCCTTACTCGCGCGTACCACGGCGTACCCTGTCGTGCATAGCACATCGGCAAGGGAGCGTGACGCGGCGTGGTAGAGGTCAGGAGTGGTCGCGAGGGAGGCCGGTGTGAGGTGTGCGAGGGGGATGCCGAGGGGACCGTAGGTGGAGTCGGAGGGCGGTGCGAAGAAGGGAGGTGAGCGGAGAGACGAGGGTGATGTGGAGGAGGAGGGAACGAGGATAGGCTCGTAGATGTCCCACTTTGAGTGAAGACGTTGTGCCAAGACACGACAAGGCTCAAATTCGTTCAGTGAGAAGTAGCAGCAAGGTCAGAGACTCACCGGTGGCAATCTTCCTAAGTGGAAAAAGGGAAAATACGTTCCGCTTCCAATCTTGAACCCGGAAATGGTGACGTCTTCACCCAGTCCCAGTCCATCGCCCAGCTGCTTGTGCACTTCTTCGATCCGCATCAGAGGCAGTCTAACTGGTATTCTGTACACTTTCCCATCGAGCAGCATGTTGTAGTACTGGTAGATTGGCGGCGGTGGAACGTGCAAATCGGACATTTTGGATTCGTGCGGTGGGGGGTACAGCGGTGTCGTTTTTGGCGGGGCATCTGGTGGAGGTTGCGCCATGGGTGCAGGTGCGTGTGCGGACGTAGGCGATTCCACTGCCATTTGTGCTGATCGTTTGCTTGGGTGAGCCGAACTGAGTCAACATCTGTGGACGGCACAGCGCCAATTCAACCGACCCTGGTGGAACATTTCCCCCTCCCCTTTGTTTTTTCAGGTCGAGATCTTGAGTGAAAGTAAGGCAGTGACAACAAAGGAGGGAGCGGAGCACATTCCGTCCGTCTACTCTCAAAAAAGTTCACAGAACAGCAAAAATAACTTTATCATTCACACCACAATTACATCTCGCGTCTTCTTCTGTTGAGCGCCCACCACCCCAATCAAGTGGGTGTGGGCATCGTTCTTCGCGCGGTCTGCACGGCAATAGCCCGACGTGGTATCGCTCTTGCCGTTCCACAATTGTGTTGTAGAGCTGTAGAGGGCATGCCCCCGAGCCGAACGTGAGGTTCAGGAAATTTCCATATGGAGACTCGACACGTTGTTGTTTGCAGATAGTCTATTCAACTTCTCGCACGAGAGCATGCGTGTTCGCCTAACGAATATTAACCAGTCAAAGTATTTGCAAGTCCACGCTTTCCTCCCGGCCATTACTCTAATCCACGCATTACGCACGCTCCCGGATCTTGACGTCCAGACCCCCTCTCATCCCCAGCGTCAGCCCCACGCTGTATCTCCCCTCTCGTTTCTCCTCCTGCGGATGCCAGACACCCCACTTCCGGGGCTCGTCCTCGCCCCACAACTCGACGTCAAACTTGCGTGCAACCGTCGAGAGGAACACGCACGCCTCCTGGGTGGCCATGGCTTGGCCCAAACATACCCTCGGCCCGGCGTTGAATACGGGCCATTTGTACGGAGATTCGCGGACAAGGGTGTTTGCTGGGGTGAGCCATCGTTCAGGCCTGGTGGGGTGCAGAGAGTGAAGTAAGATATTGTTCACATCTTCCAGTCTCAACGTTAGAGACCCGACTTTCCGCAGTACTCACCGCCATACTTCAGCGTCTTCGCCCCACACCTTCTTCAACCGCCCCATTACGTACGACGATAGCTGTATAATATCGCCTTTGTAAATCCGAGTGTTTGTGCCGGGGAGCCTTGCGTCCGCCGCGGGAATCTTGTTGGCGGTGGGGACGTTTGGATGTAACCTTTTGCGAGTATGTTTTAACATCATTTCGCGCAGCACTCGCTTATCCCCCAACGATAATCTCACCTCAACGTCTCATAAAACACCGCCGTCGTCCAGGTCATCTCCTTGGTGTGATCATACCCGCACTGCGCGTTGCGGGACCCCAACACTCGGAAGGCCTCTTCGCGGAGGCGGGCGAAGGCCTCGGGGTGGTGGCAGAGTTCCCAGAAGCACCAAGAGAGCGTTTGTGCCGTGGTATCGCTGTGGTGAGTGTGAATGTGAGGAGAGGGCCTAAAGGTCGTCAAGGAGGAAAAACTCACCGGCCTGCGATGAGGAAGTTGATGACAACGTCGCGCATTTGTCGGTCGGTGAGTTCAGACCCGTCTATTTTTGTCACAAGAAAAACGGTCGACGTCAAGACGGTAGATGACGTGGATTACGACCCGTTCCACTCACCGTCGTTCTCATAGCGCAAGAAGTAGTCCAAGAGGGACAGGGGGCCATCTCCTTCCAGTCCAGGACCCTTTTTCCCACCTGAGGCCTGCACTTCGGATCGCTTTTTCGTGATGAGGGTTTGGGCAAAGTCGTCCATCAGGCTGGAGACGGGAGTGTGAGCAACAACAACTTGTTTGGTTCGGCACAAAAACCCCCCGCGACAGGCTCTCACCGCAGCGCCGACAGCATCTTCTGGTCTTCACCCGAAAAATACTCTGTCCACTTCCAGAACGGGTCCGACGAGCGCTTGTTCACGATCGCGTTTGCCGTATCAAAAGCGCTCGCAAAGGGAATATCCGGGAACGTCATCCTCTCGTACTCCTCACCCCGCGCCGCGTCCTGTATCCGATGCACTCCGTTAGTGAACGCGGGTTCTTTGCTCAGCGCGCCGACGTCGGTGCCCAGTGCGAGGCGCGCGAACGAGTCGATAGTGCAACGGAGGAGGACGTCCTGCAGGTCCACGACGGAACCGCGGAGTGCCGCGGTGCGCAGGACGGAGCATAGGACGTCGGCTTGGTGCGCAAAATCGGCGGAGAAGTGCGTGCGGAAGAGCGAGGCTTTGAAGATGTTGGAGGCGGTTTTGCGCGCGACGAGCCATTGGTGGCCGTCGGCGGCGAAGATGCCTAGGGGTTAAAAAGGCGGGGGGGGTTGTGTGGGGTTTGTGCGGATAGGGAGTGTGGGATTTGACGTTCACAATTAGGGTAACGAGCAGCACCAATCTGTCTTCACCTTCTCCCAGGAGTTGCCCAATCACCGCCCGTCCTTCCTCGCCCTTCTCGAATATGTCGGGATTTCTGAGGATAAACTCGACGTCCTCCACGTTGAAGGCGTAGAACTGTTCCACGGGGCGCCATGGCACTGTGGGGTTCACGAATGTGAGGCGAACGATGTCGCCAACTGAAGTAGGTGGAGTCAGGGGAGCGAGAAAAGCCATGTGAAAATCCGGTACTGCCAGGGCAGAGGGGGGAGGCGGCTTACATTCGCGCGCAATGTCAAGTTTTCGGTCGTAAGTGCGTGGACGAACTTTTCCCCCATACCGTCTGATGAGCCAGGCCGATCAGCGGGAGGAAGATGAATACGAAAGCTGTCTTTGATGATATGAATTCGGCTCACGTGTGTCCGAGAAGTGATTCACCCCCTGAAGCCGTTGGGACATTTCTGTTGCGCCGAGAGAAGGCCGCGGTGTCCGGGTAGAGAAACACGAGGATGGCATAGATTGCAAGCGCGGATGGGAGAAGGATCGACAGCGCGATGGCGGGAAGTGAGACGTCCATGGATGTGATTCAGAGTCGCCGAGAGGTACATGAACCCCCGTATAAATCAAGATCGTTTGGCTAATCTCCGGCACAAAGCTTATTGTAAACCCCTTCAGAAACCTAACGCTTACATAATGGCGCCGGTCTTTTGCCAAGGATATTTATTTGTCGAACGCTGATGTACGCTGGCGTTGGGTGAGGGATGTGATGGTGGGTGTTCGAGACTGCCACATCGAAAAGCGTCGGTATAACGTCAGTAGATCTCGGGTTAAATGGGAATGGCACAGGTATAGCCGCGATGCTGGTTGAGATTCCGAACGGAACAACGCGCTGAAAGCACATGTCCTGGGCGGCGAAGTGATGAGGGAAAACAAAGCGATTTGGTGGGAAGGCGAACATATTTGCCCCAAGTGCGGAATACAGCCAGTGTGCTAAGCATCACGTAATCAAATAATGGAGCACACTAAAGCGAGAGACATGGGCGGCAGCTGAGGCGTTACTGGTTTCTTACCTCGGGTGAGACACGGCCAATTTTCGTCGTTGCCGAGTGGCCACAGCCCTCACCAGAAGCCAACGAAGTTTGGCCGGACTCGCACACATCTTCCCATTTTGCTTCACCTGTCTTTGATGGACTCTGGCGGATGGAGCAACAGCAACGTCCGCACCGCTGCAGCTGCCCAATGGAACAGAAACCAGCCCAGTCCGATCACCCAATGGCATCAAAACGCTCCGCTTCCACCACCACCTCCCGTTAATCGGCATGTTCCCCCGCCGGCTGACCCGATCGCAGCATCAGCTGCCCGAATGGCACCCCACACGATGGTCCGCGGCCACACTCCTCGTCCTCCGCCCATACAGGTTTCCCCTCCTCCACCTCCACCAAAGTCCCAGCAGCAACAACCACTCAAACCGATGCCGAAACTTCTATATGCTCACCCGCTACATACCTTGTACCCATATATCCTGCGCATTGCACTCTTGCCAATCTTCGGAGGACCTCAGGCCGAGGACGATTCGACGCTTCGGCTGCCTCACTCACTGATAAAGAAACTGCGCCAGCACTGTGCCAAGCTTTACGAGGCCATTGCCGCCACTCCGTCGAACCCAACTTCGCCCACGCATGCCCGCCTCCCGTCCTCTAACAATGCCGGCGCCCATTCGGGTCGCGCTGTGGAGCCACCGGCGCTCTTCCACCCGTCCATTGGACTCGAGGGGCTCTTTCGACGCGTGCTGTCGGTTGTGTACGAGCAGACATTGGCAAATGGAAAGACATTTGGCGGAAGGTCGTTCGATGGCTCGCCGAATCCAAAGTTTGCGGACTTGTTGCGTGAGTTATTTGGCATATGGCGTCGCGAGCTTGTCGCAAAGTCTATTTGAGTATGAGAAAGGGCTCTGGGAGATTGGTCAAATTCGGCGAGACACATGTGTCCGCAAACCAAAGAGGTTACCACTGACGAGGCCGTTCAAAAGGCATTCGAGTGGACGAGTCAACTCTATTTGATGCGGTATTGATAGGATTGCCGAAAAGGAGGAGAAGACATTCGGCGAAGGATGTGGGAGCATTGGACTGTGGAACGTTTTCGCGGGGTGACCGCGACAGTCTTCGGAGCAAAACGACGTGGCGGCAGCAATTGGGACAATTACGACTCTTCTCACCCTTACCACTACTCAACCATAGGTTACTTTGCCCTCACCACCCAACGCCACCTCTCCCTTCTTCCACCCTCCCAAATCCCCCTCCTGTTCTCCCACTCCCCCACCACACCCCTGCACGGTCGCCCGTCCGCCGACACCGCCCTTCTCCACATGTGCGACTCCTTCGTATCGCTCCTGCGCCAACTCGCCGCGTCTCCCCCGGAGCGCGGCGTGTTCTCCCCGCACGGCCCCGCGCCAGAGGACGCGGACGTGGCGACGATGCTGGGACACTCGGAGTGGCGCAGCTACAGGTTCTCTCTTGCCGAAGTCCTCGAGGACCCCAGGGAGGTGTACGCAGGAACAGACCTCGCGCGCAACGTCGAGGAGCAGGCAGCGGGTCCGACATCACCGACAACATCCCCGCTTGCGTCCCCTGTTCTGTCGCGCCCTGTGAGTCCCCTGGCTCCCCGTGCCTTCTCACCTCTGGGTGTGCGGTCGACGTCGCCCCAAGGTGGGGACGATCTGGATGCGTCAGGTGGGGAGCTGCGGCGGACGGGAGTGGACTTGCGCAAGGCGGACCCTCGCGCGGCTTTTCCATACTGGATAGGCAGCGTTTTTGGAAGGCCCGCGAAGGATGTGGAATCTGACGTGACGGGTGAATTGAAAGCGGTGTCAAAAGAGGTACGGGACCCGGCGCTCTTCGTTTCACCATCGAGCACCCACCCTTCCACTTCCCATGAACCCTTCGTACACTGTGCTAGTCGGTATACGCGTCTCTTCTGGCCCGGCGAGACGTGGTACTGCGCCACCAATTCCCCATGCATACACGAGAGATTTTTTCGTCACAGGGAAAGTTGGACGCGTGGACCGCGGGCGCGGTCAAGACAGTCGACGGGACGATAAAGAGGTGTCATGCCAAGTGGCTCGACTTGGGCGGCGTCGGTGTACGTACAACTCTTCTCACACTCTTACACCCCTCCCCACTCACCCGCTCATCTCTTTAGCCAACAACAGTCCCGCTCGCCGACGTCCCTCCGGACCCTCCCAGTGCGTTCCGAACTCTAGCCGCCCTACTCATCGCACACGACCTCCCCTTCCTCGCCGCCCTCCTTCCCTCTCCACGCACTACTCTACGCGCTCCAAACTTCTGCCTCACCTCCGTCTCCCGCGCCATTCTTGTCGAAACGTCTCAACGCTGGCTCCTCACACCGCCCGCCGTCGATGCCGCCATGGCGTATGCCGTGCACGCAGGGTACTTTGCAATGGGGGCCATCCTTCCACCGGCTCTCGTCTCGGCCTCTGAGCGCGCAGGGTTCACGTACCCTCCCTTCGCTCGAGCTCCGCGGGGGGCATGTGCCACCGCGCTGACCTCCGCCCGGGCACGTTTGAACGGGACTGGCGGGCAAGTTGCAACTCACTGCGACATTCACCTCGTTGTGACAGTCGCCGACGCGGCTGAGAAAGGATGTCGTGGAGCTTTGGCGCGTGCCATCAGCGAGAGCGACGCGGCGCTGTTGGAGGACGCAGTGGAAGTTCTTGGCGGATTCGTGGGTGCGGCAGCTGCGGACGAAGAGGTGGTTCGAGCGGTGTCTGAGGTGTGCGTATCTGCATGGAAAGAGGTGGCCGGACGGTGGAGATTGGCGGGGGATGAGAGCAAGGGAAAAGCTAGGGTAGCGGAGGAGGAAGTCCAAAGGGTCGAAAGGCTAGCTGGAGCGGCGGAGGACGTGGAGGAGATGGTGAGCGAGTGGGAAGACAAGTTTGGAGGGCTGCTTGTGGGGTAGGTGGTGGAGTGTTGTTGTGTTTGGTGTCGCACGTAATTTTTTTCCTCTTTCTGTTTGTGATACAGAGGCACACCCCTTGCGACAATCGCTGCCACGACGATCCTTCTGAGGTTTTACGCGCCAGAGATAGAATCCGATCGCGCTAATCGGCTTGTTTTGGGAGAGGGTGCACGTTACGCAACCAAGGACATGGCTAGGCTCCTGGGAGTTGTGGTTCCATTTCACAGAGTGGGCTTTGCGCAGTCCCGAATGAACCGATATGTGGGCGTCTAAACTTTTCTTTCATTCACGTTCTCACTCCTAGACCCTAAAACGTCTCGAGGCTCTGCTCCCCACATCTGCTCGCGACATGACCGGTGAAGCATCTGGCGTTGCCCCCTTCACCCCGGACAAATGGGGCGAGGAGCTTTTTGGTCGGTTTCTCACCGCACTCGAGCTGGGGACGCTCGAATGGGTGCGAGACTGCTTTAACGAAGATCAAGTGAGTCCCACAAACCCGTTGTACGGAGGTTTCAGGAGCCGACTGAATTAGCGCGTAGCACATGCCCGTGTCCCCACCGCAAGCGCTGCACTCTTCGTCCGTTGTCGACGTGTTCTCGGTTCTCTCTCCAGCACTGAACGTGGTGAAGGATTACATGTGGTCTGAAGTGACCCAAGCTCGGTTTCTTTGCATTTTTGCGAGGATTTTGGAAAAGGCTGCGACGGAGACTGTCAGGCTGGAGCGCTTACGCTGGGAAGGCATGGGTGACGGTGCAGCGTGGGAAATGAATAGGGAGGTGAGTCCCGTCGTGTGTTTTGATGAAGGAAAAACGTGAATCACTTCACCCGGGCTTTGTAGTTCTGCATCTCCCTTAACAATCTCACCAAGTTCCACAGCCATCTCGCAGAAATTCTGAAGTCTGTTCCCATCGAGCGTTTGGCGGCCTTGGTGCCGATCGACCGCGTTCCTTCAAAGCCCAAACTCGGGGATAAAACGTTCATTTCAGAGTGCCCCGTTTACGAAGTTCAAGTATCCAAGGCGAGGGGGCTGGATGAGGGCGATATGGAGGCTGACTTGGGAGGGTGAGTTCGCCATGTTTTCATGGTGTGATGTCGTTATTCCGGTACGAGTCTCACTTCATTCCGGTTTAGATACTTTTGCACCGTCGCCACGACCGACACCTTTGCCAACAGCTACTTCACTGCCTGGTCTGCGGATCGCGCGAACCGCCTTCTCCGCAACCACCCCCCAATCGAACAGCCGTACCCATTCGACTCCACCAATCCGCGTGTGCTGTTTCAGACAGGTGCCATGATAGGACCTCCCGCTGCTCGAGGCTGTCCTAACTGGAACTTCAATCATGATGTATATTCGCTCCCCAAACCGACCGACGTGGAGCTCGGATTCTACGTTTATAGGATATCGACGCAAAGTAGGGACTCGGAGCTCGTTGGAGAGGTGCATGCGGTATTACTCCTCTCCAACGACAGCAATAGCACCGCACCTACTTATGCCATTCCTGTGCCTGACCTCGACAATCACCTCCCGCGCGACATTATTCTCCCACTGACACTTTCGTCTCAACCCTCTGGTCGCCTCCATGTCCGTTTTGCGCGCGCTGGAGCATTTGAGGACCCGCTGACACGCTCCGACGTCCGTTTCTGGTTCCTCCGGGCTGCGCGGGAGGTCGACACTGGCATCTCCGACGGTGGTTGGATGTTCTCCGAGCTCGTCGGGTGGAGAGTGGCGGCGGGACTTGTTGATGCCGCTCGAATGGTGTGCAGTAAAGGCGGAACCACAGAAGAAATGGAGGAAGCTATGGGCGATACGTTGGAGTGGCTTGACGGTGTTCTTGGAGTCATTAATGCGTGGCTTTCCATGGGCGCTGGGGAGATGATTGAGCGAGCGTTGAGCAAGGGAGATGGCAATGTTAGGAAGGCGATGCAGACGCCGTCCGCGCCGCTTGGGGGACCTCGACCGAACCGCGCCATCTTGTGCGTTTGGAACCAGATCATTGGTGCGCTGAACGCCGCAGTGCGGAAATTGCGTGGGGCAAGTAGTGGGACCCAGCTGCAAGGATGGTTTGGAGTGCTGCGGGGGATCTCTTTGGGAGGGGGGACAGGTGCAAACTCTGGAGATCTTATCACGAGCGACATTGCAGCGTGCCTGACAGAGGGACTTGATGTGACCAAGGCCTGGTTCTACTGTGAGGGCGCGGTTGGGTCACGTGGGGTGACTGCGAGACTCGGTTTTGATGTCGTCGAGTTGGAAACGCGGGAGTACCGTGCTTTGTGCGAGAGTTTGGACGCACTCAGGGATTGATGAGGCATTCGTCTGCATAGTATGGAATATTCAGAACTTTAATTTGCAAGAACTGTGAAACGTATTGATGTCATACTATTGAGTCCACAAGTGGTGGGAGTTCGCAGTATGTTCGCCTGAGTGGAATACGAACGAAATGTTAACGACAATGTTTGCTCGAGCTCAGAAGACGACTGTGCATGGAAAAACAGAAACAAATGCATCGCCATTCTTGGCAACTGAATAATTGAGTCTGTTGCTCATTTAGTTTTCTGGTGGTGGCATGATTCGCAAAAGTAATTACAGTCGGCCTCAGAGCAATTGAGTGGACCAAAGCCGTGACCGCGGAGTGTGGCGTTTCACATACATATCCGTATTGCCCCTGACATTCTATATGGAGACGGCGGACGGCACTGCCGCGTCAACGTCGCGAGGGATGGCGGAGTTCTCGTCGCCGGGAGGCCCTCGGAGGAGAGACACGTTGATGCAGTCTCTCACCTCACAGAGCGCGACCGCTGTTTCTATTGCCATTCAGGAAACACCCAACGGAGACGAGGTTGCACAGGAGGTGGGACTGTTTTCGGCAGCCGGGAGGAAAGTAGAGGTCCCACCGGCAGCGGAGGCTGCGACGCACGTGGGACCATTGGCGACCCATCTCACACCGATCCACAGCCTGAATGGCTCGCCTCTCCCGCTACCGACTTCCTCTCGACCCTCTTCATCTCACGTTAGTGGAACTGTGGAGGAGGTCACGGCCACCCCGTTCGAGCCGTATCTGAAGAATTGGACCGTTACGATTCTGCGATTCTTTCATGGCGTGAGTCATAACTAAAGTCATTTCGCTATCTCGACTGCCTTATCGCTTTGTCTTTCCCTCCCAGTACCTATATCTTGTCGCTTTCACACTCGTCATTGCGATTGGCATCAATTTCCAACTCTCCGTTTTCTTCTCCGTCTTCTCGAGCGCGTCCATCGCATCCAACTACGCAGGAGTCATGTCGCGGCTCTCCTTTGCCCTCCTGTTCGGGGTCGTGGTGTCGATCGTCGCTGTCATCATCTGGCGCCATTTCGTCATGGCTGTTCGAGGTCTCAGCAACATCACCCTGCGGAAAACACCAGCAGCCGTGGACGATTACCTCCGCAAAAGTGACGAGGATGCAAAAGCAAAAGCAGGCAAAGCATCGTCTGCGGTGGAACCCTTCATACCTTTGTGGCTCCAGACGTTTCTGGACCTGCTTGTGCAGATTTTGGCGGCGGTCGCGCTGGATTTCTTCCCCATCGTGATGGCGGTCGTGTATAATAGATCGACAGCTTACGAGTGAGTACGGAGCGGCACAAACTGGTCCCCCCAAAACACATGTGTAACTACCAGTCTACCACACACCAACCCCCACGTTCCCACGCCAATGAAGCTTCGTGAGCGCTTGGCTCCAATGGGCCATCATTTCCGCAATCGTGCTCTCCCTGTTCTACACCCTTGCCGAACTCACAGCCACGTTGACCCAACTCTCTGTCAACCTCGCCACCGTTATTGTCCGCACTCGCGGCCTACCTCTCCCCGCCCGCCTGCGCTACCTCTTCACCCGGTCCAACTTTCAGGTGCGCACCCTGAACGCCTTTGTGGAGCACCGCGGGTTCCGCCTCCTCCGCACGGGGCGGACGTACATCACCGAGCGGTCATCCAGGCTGTGGTTGTCATTCCGCTTCATTGCCGGGTTCACGTACTACGTGGGATGGTTGATTCTGGCCTCGTCGCTCTTCCTCTTCGTCGATTTCATCCTCTTCGTGAGGGCCATCGTGCTGTCGTCTTCAAGCACATCGGACGACGTCAACGCTACCGACTTGCCTGCACTCCCGACTGCAGTTGCCCCCACTTTGCTGTACTTTGTTTGTGTGGCCCATGCGTGGTGCGTTACCGTCTCCCCTATATCATTTGCCCCAATAATAATAACATGGTCCTTTTCGCAGGATCTGGATTCGCCCATGGGGCAAAATCCTGGACCACTACCGCAAAACCCACATCCAATCGGACCGCGCCCGAGAAGTCACGGAAGCCAAACCGTCCGACTCCATGGCTCCTCGCTCCCCCGAGCCGCCTGAGCTCCTCGAGGCCATCAACCGCGCCATCTTCGAAGAAGGTGCGATCCAAGCGCCCCGAAACACCGTGACTCTGACGTCGCATCGAGACGCGCAGACGGATCGCGATGTGCTCAAGTCGAGCAAGGATGTCGAGGCGCTAGTGCCGTACGTCATGTTCAAGGGGCTGCGAAACAGTTGGATTTCGGGATTGTTCATCGGGCTTCTTTTCCTCAATGCTATCGTTATGGTAATTGGGTTGGCAAAAGAGGACCGTTCATTCCTACTGGTCGTCTGCCTTTGTGAGTGACCGCAACTGGCCCGAATCGGAAGTCAGTTTATCAGAACATACCACACTACATCTATGTTCCCCAGTGTTCTTCATTCCTTACTTCTTGAGTCTTGCCGCTTTCTCTTACATCGTGCGGCCGGCCTCGCTCGCGGCTGCCGAGGCTGCCGGCGTGTTCGACGGTCCCCTTCGACGCTTCTACCGGTTTAATCACGCTGTTTCGGTGACTTTTTACGCCGTGATACCCGCAATTGTTCTTGTGCTTGGCTTGGTTTGGTGAGCTGCGGACTATTCACTATCGAGAACTGGTGACTCACTTTTCATGACAGGTACGTCGTGACCAACGGTTCAACAGGCTCAAAAGTCGGCACTGGGGCACTTGCTGTTCTGTATATTGCGCTTGCAATCGCCTTACTCATATTCCTGACCAACGTCCAAGGGTTCCCCACGACCGTTTTCCTCAGTGTGAGAACATTGAACGTTCATATTCGCCTGACCATCCGGATGTGTAATACCAGGTTAACAATTTAGGTTTATGGTCTTCTTTTCCTCGTGTTCCTTCTGATATTTATCACCGCGGCGACGTTTACCAGTGGCGCAGCTCCTCAGGAAGCATATGCAGGATTCAATACGAGCTGGCAGGTAACGCCCGTTCTTGTCCGGCCTGGAGACCTCAGTTTCGGAGCGGTGGCGAAGTATCCAACAGGACCGCCGGTATGTTATTGGTCGGTTTTTCTCCCTCAAATACTCAATCTTTGAGATGATGGTGCCTCCAACCCCCTCTTCAGGCCGTGTGTGGTGTCAACGTGGGGAACTTGAGCGTCATTGATTTCGTGAGCTATCCTTCTTCTTTATCCAGATTGGAGAACAAAAGTCTAAGAGGAATTCCAATCAGGCACTGATGTCGACTATAGCGTATGACAACCGTGAAAACGTTTCTCTGGATTTGGCTACCTGGATGGGAGGAGACTGGAAGGTCAACCACTACAACACAAAGTAAGTTCTGTAAACACAATGGTCTTGAGCAGGGTTTCTGACTCGTTCCAATTTCGACATCTAGCCCTCTTCTGAACTTTTACGAGTTCTATAGCCCCTCCCGCAATCTCTCTGTCGTCGCCGTTCGTGGTACGAACTCTCTCACCGATGTGCTCACCGATATGGATTTGTGGAGCGAATCAGCCATATTCCAAACAGCAGACTTTTTCGTTCCAACTGTTCGAGTATGGCCCGTCGGTTTTACTCAGAAGCTTGTTGATTTAGCAAGTATGACATCCTGGTATGTGCTTGTCGCCTGCTTATATCCGATTCAGCATCTGAGCATAATCGGCTTTTACAAAAAGGCTCAATATTTCCGAGTTCAAGTTCAAGAACTTGACGGATCACGTCCAGTCGGTTCTCCGCAACCGCAGTGGAGATCAGGTGGTGCTCACCGGACATTCACTCGGAGGTGGTTTAGCTTCGATCGTTGCAGCCGAAGCAGGTCTACGGTCGGTGGTCTTTTCACCACCAGGAATATTGTATTCGTCCAAGAAATTCGGCATCGAGGCTTCACCGGATACCATGGCGCAAACACTCACATCCATAGTTGTTGACCGAGATGTGGTATCCAAGGTGGATTCGGTCCCAGGAACGATACACCACATCACCTGCGACGAGTCACCAGTCACTTGCCATTCTCTGACAAGGACGACGGCTCTCCTCCAATCGTGGTGTGGTGACACTGGACGATATGCTTTGCTGAGTGGATATTGCGATTATGTGGAGCGCTTTGGGGGAGCCAAGTGCCCAAAGGATATCCGGAGGACATGAGTACGGTATTATCTATGTAATTTATTCTGCTTTGAGCTTTTCATCTGTGATGAGAGCTCTCGTAAAAAGTCATTATATCTTCCGATACTATTCCTTGCTTCCTGTGATGTCATAATAGAGTCACATTAAAGCCAAACAATTGCGTCTTCTCCATACTCAGGCCATGGCAGACCATGGCTTAACTTTAAGCTCCTCCGCCGAGAACTTTGTTGCGTCAACATTCTTATCTCCAACAGCAAGGCGAATTCTTTCAGAACTCGCAGGCGAGAACAGCTCGAAAGGACCATCAAGACCTTGATCCCGCCTCGCCGCTTTAATGGCATCCCGAATTGCGTAGAACACACTCGCCCCCATGAATAGTGGCGGCCTTTGATGAATATGTTGAGTTGCATAATCACATAATTGCGAAGTTTACGGCGACTCACTCCCCAATCGCCTTTGAGCTGTGAATGGCTCTCTTGTTTTGCGATTCTTTCACAAAGTAAACATTGAACTCCGCAGGAACATCTCTAAATCCAGGAATCTTATACGCCCCTGGACCTGCAAGATTTGTTCAACTACACGCGTTTCCCAAGCAGCTTAGATAAATTACCATACCTCGTGTCCATGCAACACCAGTGGTTGGTGAAATAAGAGGCTCTTCGATTGTTGTCCACCCCTGTCCCTGTGCAAATGCTCCTTCAATCTAAATGCACAGCAGTCACAACATTAAGCGAAGAATACAACTTGGGGCACAGTTGAACGTACCTGTCCAACATCAATGCTCGGATTTAGACTCTGCCCGATATCCATCATGATGTCTGATCGTAGGACCACGTGGTCTCCAGTGAGACAATCAATTTCTACTTCTGTAACAGCTGCTCCATAAACAAAGCTAAGACGTTGTGCGTTATGTCAATAGCCGCCTGAAGAGCGATGTCAAGTAAAGACCTACTAATTGTACATTCGCCCACTGTTTGTTCCCCAATCATAGCTGAGGTCCGGCGTTTTGTAGAACCCGTGAGCGCTCAAGTCACAACGATCCATATACGCTTGAGAAACAATCTAAACAGACGAGTCTCAGCTTTCAAGATCAAACAGCCAGAGACATTTTGGTACCTGCTCCCATGTCCCAGTAGGATTTTTTGCCCGGTAAGGTTTCAAACGCTCAGCGATCTGCTGACATGCATCCAAGACGGCCATTCCATTGAGGTCGGAGCTTGCACTTGCAGCAGTTGCAGAAGTATTGGGGACAGTGGCAGTTGAGGTCTCGTTGATGTAGACTTTCTCAACAGGTATCCCGAGTGCGTTTGCCGCGACTTGGACTGTCCAAACATAAAATTTTTTCGTTTGCGCAGATCCCGATTGAAAAGTAGATAACTCGTACTAACCCATTTTAGTATGGAGCCCTTGGCCCATCTCAGTTCTGTTGAAGAAATGCAAAAGTCAACCAAAATGGAAATTGTGCCTTGGAAAAAGACAGCACGAACCCTTTTAAAAGGCAACCATGTTAGTAGCGCAAATCACCAATAATTAACGTTTGAAACGTACCGCCATGATGCACTAGTACCGACCCATCGGTGTAAACGAGAACAGATGACCCTGCCTGCAGACAGTCGGTTTATTAGCCATGCTTTAAAAATCACAGAATAGCTGTCTCCACCTGGTTCAACCATCTTGCTGTGAACGCAATACCGAACTTAGTTGGCATGGCGGCAATACCTCTGTAGAATAGGTGGGAAACATGAAAGTCCGTTTTGGTAAGATACACAAAAATTGGAAATGATCGGCCCTGCTCACCTCTTTTTGAACGCATTTTTCTCATTAAATAGCGCAATTTCTTTTCGTCGCGAAGAGAAACTGCTGCGATCCATCAATTTAGTCCAAACTCGGTCAAAATAGACATCTTCCAATGGCTGTCTGAAGTGTGTGAGTTGGTTTGTTTTGTAGAAATTCAACTCCCGAATCTCCTCCACAGGCTTGTTCAAATAATCTGCAACGTGCGTGATATACCTTCGCAAAAGTTAACACATGTGACAGGGAAGTTGCAAAGATATTCGCTCACGTCTCGGCTATGTGCATCCCTTGAGGACCCCCAAATCCTCGAAACCTTTATGCAAGAACAATCAACTACGCAACTGAAACTGGTAGGGATATCCACTCACGCGGTGTTAGTTGGGAGGTTTGTTCGACACATTCTACCAAGAATTTTAACATTCGGGATGTAATACGTGTTGTCCGAGTGCGTGATGGCGCGCTCAAGAATGCTTAGAGACAAATCCATGGAGTAACCCGCATTTGAGTAAATCTATCAGTTTTGGTATAAAGCGGAATGAGACAATGACTTCATTCATCGGACCTTCCCACACACCTCCAATTCAAGAGACACGAGCTTTCCGTCTTCCGTGAATCCAACCCTGTAGTCACCCCTGTCCGAATCGGATTAAAGCTGTATATCGAAGTTAACGTATCGGGGAACTTGTTTCGCACCTGAAGGGATGGCGCATCCCGCTGATGGTCATATCTTCCTCTCGTGTAAGCATGCATCTCACTGGCGCATTCAATTTCTTCGACGCCACCGCCAAAGCGCAAGTTAAGAAAACTGAGCGGGATTCTTTGCCACCGAAACCACCACCCATTCGTTTCACACGAACAGTGACACGATTGGATGGAGTACCGAGAACATGCGCAACCATGTGTTGAGTTTCTGTCGGATGCTGAGTGGATGCAAATATTTCAATATCGCCTTCTGGTTTGACATAGACCAATGATGCGTTCGTCTCAAGATAGAACTGCTCTTGTGCAGCCATTCGCATTGTTCCAGACACATGATGCTTTGCTTGAGCCAGGGGCACTTTCGGGGAAGAAGGATCATCCCGCGTCCAGACGGGATCGGTGACTTTGCCAGAACTATCAGTTGTAAACTCTCCCGTGTTTAATGTTCGTGTTACCGGCATGTACGAGCTAGCCGCAATGGCATCCTGGAAAAAACATAGTTGATACTTGTAATAGGTCTGAGAATGGATGCACCAACCTCAATTGTAAGAATAGGCTCCAGCGTTTCGTACTGGACTGTAACCAATCGTACTGCCTTGCGTGCAATAATTTCGGTCTCTGCAATTATCAAACCGATCATTTGACCGACGTGAAGGACTTTCTCTGTGGCGAAAAGCTCCTCGTCTAGAAACATTTTGTTATGTAACACCAACAGGCCTCTGTAGCAGTAATTTGAACACTAACCTTTCACTCCGGGCCCAATTAAATTTGGATCATGCCCGTGATTCTTCCGATGTATGTACTCTGGAATATCGTTAGCCGCTATGAACGCACGTACCCCCTTGTGAGCAAGTGCGGCAGAAGCATCAATCGACCTGCAAAGCAAGAGTCACACGATTAGGATTGATGATCACATCGCATGACCACTCCCGCCCCACTTACTTGATTTTTCCATGAGCCACGGTACTCTGAACCAAAACGGCATAGAGCTCATTTGCCATTCGAGGAATATCATCCAGGTAGAATGCTTCCCCCGTGACCTGCTTCATTGCCGCGATATGCATGACTTCCTTGCCCACTTGAATTGTGCTTTCCTTCGACGTTGCCACGTACTCCTGACGACCTGTGCTTACAGGCCTTTCCGAAAGCTCAACTGCAGATTGTAGTGGTTCCTCGAGTGTCCCAACGATACCGGTAATATAAATGTGGAACTTTTGAATGAAGGACATCGCCAGTGTTCGCCGATATTGTGCTTGTCCACCCGGAACATTGTAGGGAAGGTGTAAGTCCTACAAAGGTGAGTGAGTTTAGCTGCTCAAGTACTTCACACACGCGAAATGAGCTTGATGCCGACCTCTCCAACCCACGAAACAAGCCTCTCCTTTAGCGATTCACCCCACTGTGATCCCACAATCTTCTCTTGAGCACCTTTGGCTTGAACTGTGGTTGGGGCCATCCCACCAAAGGAGAAACACGCGTCCGAGACTTTCCACGTTCCGTCGCTCTCATGGGACAGTTTCACACGAAGCCCAGCATTCACAATAGCAATATCATCATCCCTACGGCGAGCCTGCTTGAAAGCGCGCACGTACTCATCCCTTCCCGTGAAAGGCAGAACTGAGAGAGCGATAGAATGACATGTTCGGTCAATAAGAAAAAGAGGGGATCGATTTTAGCTTACAGATCGAGACAACAACCTCGCTCCGCTCAAGAGCTGTCTTTCGATAACCAAGGAAGAAGTTCTTCATCGGAATCTCACGCTCCCTTTTCGTTGATTGCACCTTTAGAACAGCGCCCTGGTGTATGGAGAACCAGTTCAATTGTCTTCCACTGATTCTGAGAAAATGCAAATGACAATCTTACCATTGCGACAAATACGGGATTCAAATCCGAGATTGGAGATGCCGTTACTATATTTCCGGCGATACAGGCACTGTTTACAGTGCAGGTGTAAGCCAAGACGCCAATGCAATCTCAAGGAAGGAGTGGACATCTCACACGTTCCGTATTTGGTTCCCTGCGAACCATTTCAAATTATCCAGGAGGGCTTTGAAACCTCGCGTTTTCTGTTCGCCGTGCTCTTTAATGAATGCTTTGAGAAGCGTTCCAAAATCGGACAAAGTGGTACCGGCTCCAACTTCGACGCCGGAATTGTCCGCTCGCACGACCACGTTTTTGAGCTCCTTGATATCAACCGCAGAAATCTGAATGGGATATTGAACACCCTTGAACTTTGTTTCGATTCCAATCTCGGTGTTTCCGAAAACGATCTTGGCATGTGGATTGCTCTCCATGAGCGAGAGAAGCTCGGGGAGTGTCGAAGGGTGGTGCCACCTGATCGACTCGTTCGCAAACACATATGAAGAAGCGGTCGGGGACGTTGCTTCGGTTTGCAGACGCTTGATGAGTTCTTCCGGGAACGGTATATCTTTTGCAGCTTTGAGAAGGCTTGGTCCGGTGCACGTTTCCACGTCACCCGCCCCAGATGGAGTATCCCCAATGCAGCTTTTCGACGAACATTCACCGCCAGCGGCACAAGCACGAGCGCAGACCTTGGATAAAGGACTGTCAACGGCAAACTATTGTTGCAATGTCATAAAATGTGGTTACGAGGTTTCCTCACAATACAAAAATTGTCCACAAGCACACTCACCGTTTTCGCACCCTTAAAAATGGAGCGGTAACCGGTGCACCGGCAAAGATTTCCTGAAAGTAACAGATGGTTGCAACAAAGTGACGTGACGACGATGAATCCGCGAACGAGCAGTCAAGTGCCTCAAGTCATACCATCGAAAGCTTCTTCAATCTCCTCTTCTGTGGGATTTGGGTGGTTCTTGGTGAGGGTGTAAAGACTGGCAACGATCCCAGGAGTGCACTGCCAAGCGCGAACGCCCTTCTATGTTAATACGGAAGCGTGAATTAACGAAATTGCTAGCTTACAAAGCCGCACTGTGATCCGTGATGCCGGGCAATCACTTCTTGTGTGGGGTGGGGTTCTGAGGGTTGTCAATTGGAGGCACGATCGGGATCACGTTGATTCCGACCACCAACGCTCGTCTTCGGTGACGATGGGCAACGCTCACGTGAGGAACTACCGATCCCCTCTATTGTAATGATATGTTTCCCATCGACCGAACACAGGGGCACGAGACATGCGTTCACTGATGTGTACCTATTTTGGGCGATAGAGGAGAAAACATGACTGGGTGTGATTCATGACACCGAAATATACGTTCCATTCACGTACGCTACTTTGGCTGAATCGAGGCTGTACGTTGAAGAAACCACAGTACAAGCGCCGCAACCGCCTTTCGTTTTGATGGGATAACGAATCACGACGGCGTTGTTCGAAAGAATTGCGCGCGATCACATCAGAAAGACGTATTGCATTCGCATACTCGAAATTAGCGCACCTTCTCCACATCCCAGCTTAGATCCAGTCAGTCCCAACTTCGTTCTGATGTATGAGAGAAGCGTCTCCTCCGGGTCTGGGTTGGGGTCCACCACATGTTTGCCGTTTATCCAGAAGTCGAGCGGCTTCGCGTTTTTCAAAGATTCCGCCATGAGAATTGAGTTGATCGGGACCTCGTGCGGGATCACTTTGCTACGGTCACGATGGCACAGACAAATCATTCGCAATAACGTCTTCTCTTTTTGCCCCCCCACAGAATGGACGAACATCCCTTCCTGACGTTCAACGCGTTTTCTTCGAAACTCGGCACTCCGATTCCTCCGGACTCGCAGCATTCCGTGTCGGTCACGCTTCCAACATGGAAGGATAATGTCAGGTATGAGGTGTGTGAATTGCTTGCTTTCACCGCTTGAAAGTGGTCGTTCCACATTCGCTGATCCTAGGAAGGAGATCCCGAAGTCCACAATCAGCTGCAAACGGGATACCCTCGCTTCGTGTACCACAAACTGGTTCGCAAGTTGATGGATGTCTGCGAGCGCAAGTTCGCCAGAGACGGCGAAAAGGTCCTCGTCTTGCCTTCGTGGGGCACTGCACAGCAATGTCGCGAGTTCATCAGATCTCAGTCGGCTGATGCAGGGCCTGTTCCCATCAGGATTGTTGAGCTCGCTGTCGCGAAACCTCGGGCCCAGACTGCAGCACCAGAGGCTGCTCGATATCCTGCGATTTCTTCAGCGTCGGAAGCAGACGAGTTTGCTGGGTTTCCAGAAGTGACCCTGTACATTGTTGTGTTCCCTGAAGCTCACGCGAAAGTAGCGAAGCAATTCTGGCAACATTCAGGGTAAGTTTCACATCTTCGTTTTTGATTTTATTCACGTCTGTATTGAGAGTGCCAATGTGTTGATTCCAAAGGGCAATCATCTCCTCTCGCAAGGCACAACATTGCCTTCGGGTCCTCTCCAGGACGAGTGACACATTTGCGTCTGCAACCGGTGCGTCGTTTCATGACCAACTCTCCAGGGCCCCGCGATACTTTGCAAAAGGACCAGTGTCTGCAGAGTCCGTTGCCTCCGCGCGAGAAGCCGCGGCGACGCAACGGAGTGCCATTGATGTCGACACTTACGTCGAGGAGCGCTTCGGGCGAAATCTTTCCGTACAGATGGCAGACGCTGCTAAAATTGTCGTTCGCCGAAGAATTGCTGGGGTGCTGGGTGAAGAATCCAACGAAACCGACGCCGAGAATCTTGTGCAGCAAGTTGCTCAAGAGATTGCGGATCGAGGGACGAATCACGAAAGCAGCGACACATCGCACAACTCAACCGCGGCTGACGGGCACAAGGTTGACCGAGGGATTCCTGGACTCGCTGATAAAGATGTTTTCTTGTTTCCTTGCGGGATGAACGCAATTTACACGACACACGTAGTTGTGGGTGACGTTCTTTAGTTCAATATCATTATGAGCTGGACTGAACCTCCTGTATCCTCAGCTTCGGCGTACCTTTGGTGAATTGAAGAGTGTCCAATATGGGTAAGCACAACTCCTTTCAATGAAAGCTACATCCAAAGAATTTCAGAACTAACGATGCATACGGTAGTTTTCCTTATTTGGATACACTGAAAATTCTTCAAAAGTTTGGGGCGGGCGCTTACTTCCTGGGCAATGGAACCGAAGAGGAATTGGACTATTTGGAGCGAGAAGTGCTCCCCAAGGAGAAAATTCTCGCCGTCTTCACGGAATTTCCTTCGAATCCTCTCTGCAAGTCTGCCAACCTATCGCGACTTCGACAACTAGCCAACACGCATTCGTTCCTCATTGTGATCGACGAGACCATTGCCAACTTTGTCAACGTCTCAGTGCTTGAGTACGCCGACGTTGTTTGCTCAAGCTTGACCAAGATTTTTAGTGGCGACTCGAATGTTATGGGTGGAAGGCAAGTGATGATATTGCTTCAGTTAACGTAAAACCTACTAACGCTGTTCTAATGTTTCTGACAGCGTCGTTCTCAATCCACTAAGCCCTCACTACCATGAGCTGACAAAGGGCTTTAAAGAACATCATGAGGACATCGTGTGGTGTGAAGATGCTCTGTTTCTGGAGCGCAATTCTCGAGACTTTCGTCGTCGAGCTTTGATTTGCAACAAGAATGCTGAATTTCTCGCCGAGTTTCTGCGCAATCACCCCGCAGGTAAGATTGGATCCGATGCGTTTCGTCTTCTTAGCCGGGGCGCTCATGTGCAACATTGATAGTCGAACGCGTACACTATCCAAAGTATACAAACACTGACGTTTACGAACGTCATAAGCGACCGGATGGAGGGTTTGGGTCCCTCTTCTCGGTGGTTTTCAAAGAAGACTCGAAGGCAATCTCATTTTACGACGCACTTCGATGTGCCAAAGGACCCTCACTCGGCACGAACTTTACCCTCGCTTCCCCCTACGCGATTCTTGCGCACTACGGCGAGCTTGACTGGGCAGAAACATTCGGGGTTTCTCGCTGGCTCGTGCGGGTATCTGTTGGGATGGAGCAGCAGGATGTATTGTTGACAGTGTTTACAGAGGCACTTTCCGTGCCAGAATAGGTGTAGGATTTAATTTCACACTAGGACATGTAGTCACACCAACACAAGCATGCACTTAGAACGTCTTATAAGGCAGCAGAAAGTTTGGTGACGGAGCAGGGGCTGTTTCCGAGATGTACGGAGTCACCTGATCTAACGCTATTGTGAGGTTTGGAGAGTAGAGGGAGGATTTGCATGTCTAGAAAAAAGTTCTCCGGGGGGCTTATGCAGAGTCTCAAAAGTTTCGTGGAATGCACAAAGTCTCAAAGGCAAGGGATGAGGGGGTGTTGAAGGTTCCGATGTGGCACATCCCCAAATCTTTGGCATCACAACATGATGAGCCAGGTGACACGCCACGCAACGCATCGGGCCATCAACTCAGTTATCGAGACCGAAGAGGTTCTTGGACCGCTGCCATCTGGATGGATTGTTGGAAAGACACCGGGCGGTCGAGCTTTCTATGTCGAGTGAGTATCGGGAGCGGTGCGGAAATGCATTGGCGACGAGCGAGACAACAAACCCTTACGGATGCCGTTATCGCAGGCAATCGACGAAGACGGTAACCTGGGTTGATCCCCGCACCAAGTCTGTGCGAGAGCACGATATTACCAGGATCAAGCCTGGGGTGCTTCCTTATGGCTGGGAAGAAGCCGCAGATGACAACAAAGAGATATATTACATTGAGTATGTGGTCAGCTCGACGTGACTTGATCGGGCTCTTTGAACCAACCACATCGGGCTAGCCACACGACCCGCACAACCTACCGGGAGCCCCCATGGAATCCTTCTGTGCAACAGTACGCTATTGCGTTGAAGCGTTACCTTGCCGGAGAACTCAAACCCGCTCCGATGGTTAGTAGTTGAACATGTTTGTTCATGTTGCTGTTCTAATGTGCTCTACAGATGAAGGAGCTCGCCACTTCCGCAAGCGAGAAAGCGTCCAGGAGAGCCACGATGACAAGTCAGCAACAGCCAGCCGTGGAAAACACTCTTCCAGAACAGATCAATGACGCAGTTCAGAAGTTGAGCGAGAAGAGGACATCTGATGGCGACGTGCCTCCTCTTCCCGCACCAAAATCTGAGGAAGAGGAAGCGCTCCGACAGAGTGCAGAGAAGATTCACGGGGATGTACCACCTCTTCCGATTTCGTCAAGCAAACCTGTGGTCGAGACGATGGAACCCGTTCCTAGAGCGCCGTTCAGTATCGATAAACTGGACAACCAAGTCAGCGATTTACCACCGCCTGCTGCTGCTAAAAGCATGCTTGAAGATACTGTCGTGCCACAAGAGGAAGAGCATTCTACCCCAGAAGAACCATCTGAAGCATTGGAGAATGACGCTCCTCTTTCTTCGTCGAATGCTCAGGACGCTCGTGGCGAAACTCAATACGAAGACAAGATTGCGCATCTTGCCAAAATCAATGCCGAACTCGAGGAAGAGGCACAAGCCGTCCAGGAAGAGAACAAGCATGCACACGAAGAGCTCGAGGCGGTCAAGGCACAGCTCGCGAAAGAAGCGGAAGAGCGAAAGAAACTCGAGAGTCTGGTTATTCAGCTCCAGAGGGATGTGCTGGGTATTGTCCAGAGACGTGGCTCTTCAGAAGAAGCGAATGTCGCCGCGCAGCTGGCTGCGGCAAATCCGTTCGCCAAGCCCAACGAAAGGCCGCTTATTGAAGTGGCAGAAGAAGACGAAGAAGAAGAAGCAGAAGAGGAGGAGGAGGAGGAGGAGGCAGAGGATGCAGAAGAGGCGGAAGAGGCCATAGAGAGCGATGCCGAGGATGATTCATCAGTGCAGGGTGGCGAAGATCAAGTGGGAGTCAAAGCCGAAGAAGTCCGCACTGCCGAAGACACGAGACCGTCAGTCATGGCATCGGAATTGGCTGCCCTAAAGCAGCGCCTAGAGCAAGAAAGAAAGCAGAACCAAACCTTGCAAATGGCCACATCATCAATGGCCGACTCGAAGACCAGTATGGAAGCAAGTGGAGAGTACAGAGTGCCTGGGGTGAGTCGAGGTTGTGTGTTTGTTGTGGAACTATCCCCCAACCACCATTATAGTGGGTCAAAGAGATCAGCAAGACTGCTGCGACGTCCAAGACGGTCCGTATCAAAATCAAGGACCGACAGAAGATGAACCCAGAGGGTCTCACTTTTGCGTGAGTGTTGCATCGAAATGGATGTCTTCACTGCGCTCAAATATCGAACTCTTTAGCGACAAAATGCTCTACTTCACGGCGGAGGCTCAAGATTCTGGAAACAAGACTGCACCAAAGGCCGTTACGTCGCTCGCTACCCCAATCACCAAAAAGGGAACACGAAAGATCAAAGGACCGAAAGGTTTGAATTCCCACAAATTTTGTGATTCTATTGGAGCTGCTGTCCTAACTTACGTTTTTGTTGACGTACCAACTCAGAGACTGCAATGGCGCGCCGCCTTCAACTCACGAATCTTCAGGAACAGTTTGCGCCCACCACGGAAGAAGAGGAGGAGAAGGAACACTAACGGCAACCACTCTTCGCCACCGAAGAAGATGAAATGCAGAGGAAAGAAACTCATTTTCACCGGTGTTTGCTTCATTAAGTAACGGGCTAAGAATAATAATGCTAACGTTCTTGTTCGCGCTCTGGATCTGCCGAACGTCCATTTCTTTCACGCGCATTGTCCACTTCCCCGGCCCTGCCCTTCCCCGCCTCTTCTTCCTCTGGTCCCCTTTCAGCGATTTCAATTCTTGGGAGGGCGCGTACTCGCTCTCCATATTCGCTCCGTACGAATCGCATCCCCGAGCCGCCCCCCATCCGATCACCATTTCTCCATCCACCCCCTCTCCAATTGCTGTTTGGGGCCGGATGATTTCGATCCCCACCTCGCCGGCGATCTCCAGACCCGCCGTCCCAGCCCATCCTCCCCCCATCTGCCCTGGCCCATCCGCGACCTTTGATTTTCCGCCCCTGCGCATCGACCTGCTCCTTTTCAGGGAGATTTGGCACAGAGAGCGCACGGTCGCGAAGTGGGTCCGAGTATGGATTGTAGAGTTCCCGGTTTCGTACTGGTGCTCTGGCTTCAGCATCAATATTCGCACGGTCCTCAACACGCTCTCCGTCAGAGCCATCAGAATCATCGTCCTTCTTTTTCTTTTTCGACTCCTTCTTGGAATCACGACGCTTGTCCTTGTCTTTGGAGTCCTTAGAACTCTTTCCACGACTCTTACTCGACTTTGAAGACTTGGACCGCCGCTTTTTCACTTCCACAGAATCTTCTGATTTCGAATCATCCGAGTCCGACTCAGTTCCGTCGTCCGAAGATGCGTCGGAATCCTCGCTTCCAGAATCCTCCGATTCATCCTTTTTTCGCTTAGAGGATGGCGGAGCAGGTTCAGGGCCCGCGACCTTCTTCGCGTTGACTTTCTTTTGGAACTCTTCCACTGATTGCGACGAAACACAAACCGTCAATTTGCAGCGTCACCACATCAATACGATGGAACCCACGAGTCATCCCCTTCGGAAGCTTGAGCTCCAGCTCTCCACAGTTGGCAATGCGAGCTTCTTTTATGGGTTTGTCTTTGTCGTCGACGGAGACGTTCTCAAGCTCTTCCACCACCTCGTACCCGGACACAACCTGTCCAAAAACAACGTGCTTGCCATCCAGATGAGGCGTCGGTCGAGTTGTGATGAAAAATTGAGAGGTCGCGGTGTTGGGTCCTGACGGAGTGCACGAGAATGAAGGTGGTCAAACGTGAGATCGTGTCAGTTCAACGAACCTCGATTTGCCATAGACAGCAACCCCTCTTTCGTATGTTTCCGCTTCAGGCTTTCATCCTCCATGGTACCTCCATAAATGGATTCTCCGCCCCGCCCATCTCCGCGAGTGAAATCGCCTCCTTGAATCTATTTAAGTTGAGTGCAAAGAGCGCTGTGGAAGGCTGGTGACGGCACTTATACAGGCAATGAGGACTCACCATGAAACCTTTTATAATCCTGTGAAATCTCGAGTTCTTGTAGTGAAGCGGGGCTCCTGTTGCTCGAGAACGACCCTTCTCGCCAGTACAGAGGGCTCTGTTGAACGAATATTACAATGGTTTGCATCGATTGAACAAAGATATGAAATTCAGGGACATAGTCACCTGAAGTTCTCGCAAGTGCGTGGCACTTCATCGTTGAAGAGTTCTATGATGATTCTACGCGACAATTCCATCATTCAGGAGATTCGACGGCTTTCCAAATAAAGCACCTGCAATAGTGCGGACTCACCTTCCAACTAAACATCAGATTGCAATACAGCAACAAGAGTGAAGACAGAAGTGTGGATAAGGCCTTCTAGTATTCTGAGGTCTTCCTCCAACGTCAAATCACTTTATGCAACTTACTCTTTCTGCCGTCTAGATCCACGTCCAGGAAAACACGCGGACGTATGCCAGGGAGGGACATTAGAACGGTTTAGGTGAGGTTGAAGTGAAGGTCCACCGATGAATAAACAGGGTGCTATAGGGTGCGAGATGAGACGATTAAAAGAGTTGAGGGAAAGGGAGGAAAAGAAGAGATGTGGGGAGGAGGAAGAGGGAAAGGTTGGCAAGTCTGTGAAAGTGGGTCGGCTGTGGTCATCGCACACTTCTCGAAGTAAATGGAACCCGTCTGCAGCCCTAACAGAGTACTTGCAGCTGAGATCTTACAAGGGTTTCTCTCTACTGCAAGATAACGTGCAAGTAAATTGCGTTCTCATCAGAATCAAGCCATCGACTGCAAGTCTCAAGAGGACCTTCGTTTGAGAGTCGTAATTGGTGTACCAAGGCAACTCTGAAGGTCCAGAAGTCGTGAAGTGTGCTTCATAGACATAAAACGCAGTCAGCACCATTCCAAACAATGCATGCACAATGCATTCAGCACTAAATACACCCTTCTGAAGGCACGCGTGAAAACACCATAAATTAACGTCCCAACTCTGCGTACATCAAGCAGCTTCTGCCACCACCTCCTTTGTCCAGACTGCCTCGTTCTCAAGGCAGTCAATTCTGTCATCCAGTACTGTCGCTGAATATTCTCCGTCGTCAGGAACGTTGATTTTCCAAATGTTATCCTTCTCGTGGCGCCCTGCAAAACAAGGTCTGCCGAAGACCATATTCCAGTAACAGTGGCGTCGCAGAAAGGCGAAATTGCCGCGTCTCTGTCGCTGCCGTCTCAGTAATTACCGGTGATTGCATTCATAGCGCGCCCACATTTCTGCGAGTCTGTTGTCTTTTTCGGGTCAAACACACGAGAGCTCACACACAGCTGACCACATTTCCACTTTCAAGGCCCACTACACTCACTTTTCTCTGTTTCCTCATCGAGGCGCCTCTGAAGCTGGTCAAGTTTCTGCTGAAGCTTTGCGACTTGACTGACAAGTCCATCCATGTCTTGTGACTGCGTTTTCGCATGTCTGTTGGAGGACTAACAAACCGGGGCTTTTATAGTCAACACGATAACCCCGCTTCATTACGCCAATTCTTCATCACATCGAATTTGGTGTTGATGGGGCCGATTTCTGACCCACAACAGTCCCACAAACATAGCAACGAGGTCAATTTATGTCACATGGTTTTGCTTCCATCTCCGAACATTCTGGCAGTGCATTTGGTCGATCACCCGTGGGAAGCGCCGCATGAGTATGATCGACACGGAAGGTCGACGTGATCCGCTCGCCTCGCAGGGTGAGCTCACCTGTTTGACTCTCATTTGACTGTATCGTGGTGTTTTCGAGGGAATCGCGAAGGGAGCGCAGCGCGACTGGATGGGTTCTGCCAAGGAGTTGCCGTGGCTGTTGGTCGCGGCCTAAGCAGTTGAGGAGTCACAACAAAGTCCCCCACCCCCTTTTTCTTCCTTTCGTTTCTCGACCTTTCTCGACTCCGAAATGGTCCGAAAGAGAGATTATCAGCTTTTCGCCTGGTCAGGTTGCGCACAAACATTGGTTGTGATGGAGTGGACTTTCACATTCGCCCACTGTTGGGCACGTTTTGATGCCATGTCATGCAGTTGATTGTGCCATAGGTGACCAACATCTGTATGCACCAACAAGCTACACCAACAATCGGATTGAGCGCCGAAATATTTTCAATTGAAATCGAGCCGAAAAAATTGTATCATAAAAGCACGGTCATGATGATGAGGCCACTTCTGTCCCCAACCCCCAACCCCCAACCACTTCCCATCCAATGACGCCACCCGTACGCGTTGGACAGGTCGCCTCTGGAGGACTCCGCACCACAAACCTCGCCCTCGAGAATTCAGGCTTCCGGCCCCTGACGCTCGAATGCCTCATACAGCTCCAACAAACTCACGAACACGTTAATAACTTGAATCCCACCAACGCACTGCCGTCAAACGTGTGGGTGGTTACAGGTGGGCGAAGTCCTTGGCGAAGAAGAGAAGCACTATGGCACGGGAATCGAGGTAGATCAGTGCATACTGAGACCGACTCGTTCTTTTCAAACAATGTTCGCTCCGCCTGTGTGTCGCCGCCGACAGTCTCTGCGCAAGGTCCTGCGGACTGCGCAGCCTTCGCTACTTCACGCCTCAGGCGGTCGTCCGCACGACCGCTCCACTCCATTCCCGTAGCGCGCTCTGGTCAAGAGCACCGACCACGTATCATAGCACCCCCCACCCCCCTTCCAAGGCGATTGTGGGAGTCGGGAGTGGCGGTGCAACCGTGATAGATACATTAGACGAGCGTCGCGGCACGTTCGACCCAGTCCGTTTTTCATTTACCATGGAGAATGCAATCAAAAAAATATGCTATTATACCCAAGTTTGCAAAGTTATCGTGTATTCGATGGCGACGGTTCTTCCCAGAAGCCGAGAGCTTTCATGTCATCTTTCCGCATGAGTCCACTGAAAGATGAGTGCCAGCAATAAAAACGGAATCATGAGTCACGACAATCAGAGTTGACAGCGCAAAAGCACATCCCAAACGTCAAATCATCGTATTCCAAACAGTAATCAGGTTGATAATCTGCAGCGCGACTACCCAAACCGATGGGAAATACGCACTTTTCCATTCTGCATTCGAGGTAGGCTTTCGTGACCGCACGACAAGCCATCCCCTCCCTCCCGTTCTTTTGGAGACACTCCATGTATTGCTTCATCAGATCCTTGCATGTGCCTTCAAGTGAGGGTGTAAGGTGTGAGGAAGGTGGGAGCGTAAGGAAGGTGATTTGGACAGCACCCATCGGATTCGGCGCCAACCTTGTCGATCCAGTGGAAAGCTCCCCAGGTCAGGTGCGACGGGTGCCGCATACGTGGTCGGGGGTGCGCCAAAAGACATCGAATCACTTTCCCGGCGCAGGCAAAACTACTTGGTGGAAAATCATCCGGCCGTCCAATTCAATTCGCATATACCCCGACGATTTGGTGGTTGGTCGCGGAAAACACTTGACTGGCGTGTAAAGAAACGAGGGACCTTAACGTTGTGACTTTAGCGAGGACGTCGAACGGCTTGGTAAGCAATGCCGTATATGATCTGTCTTTGGACCTCACAAATGACTCCATATTCCTCGGGCGCAGAACGCATAGCAATAATTTTTGATCGCCATGGTCTGCTCAGGGCCATTATTCGACAACGGCCTCTTCTCGTCGTGCTTCATAGCGCTTGCGATACCCACTGTCCTGATTTCATACATCATCATCTCCTGCACGTTCCGCTATGTCTCTATACTCCCTCGCCGCCTGAGACTGCCCGAAAGTGACGAAGCTCCGCGCCCCGCGATGTCTTACCTATCTCTCGGCGCTTCTTCCAGTGTCCTGAGCACTTTCCATTCAATGGCGGTTCTCGTCGTTCTCGTCGAGGCTCTTGGGCATTTGAATCGCGGATCATGGCTTCTAGCGCCGTACCTTCTCGCTGGTGCTTTGCTCAACCTGGCAGCGTGGTTATCCGTTTCCGCCATTTATTACGCGGAAGCAAGCACCTTCAGGCGGCAAAGGAAGGCAGCTCGAGCTTCCGCAAGTGTTCGCTCCAATGGAAACGCAGGATCGAGCTCATCTTCCCACACGGGTGTTAATGGAGGAGAACTTGGCGCCAAACATCAGCCCGCAGGCTGGGATGATATTGGAAGGAGGTGGAGCGTTGTTCCAGGATTCTGGATTGTGGCGCTTCTTGCCGACGGCGTGATTGCTTACCAGTGGGCGGTCTTGCTCTCTTTGCCCAGCGATGGTATGTTACTATACGGCCCTTTCTTGCCGTGTTCGCTCAGTCAATGTTGCGTTTCCCAAAATCAGGAGCCCCACCGAATTTCTTCAATGTTACCGTCTTTGCTGCTCGGCTCATCTTTGAGATAATCATCGTGTGCACTTGGGCGATCTCGAAATTAGTGTTGTCCCTGCGAACGTACTCGCCTGTCGCGCTCGAGGATGGCAACCACGCTACTGCGTCGCCTCAACCCGAAGAGTCGAGCACCTTCGATGACTTTTACGACAAGATGATACGATTGTTACCCTACATATGGCCTTCCAAAAGCCTCAAATTGCAACTGCTCGTGCTGCTCAACTTCGCCATTCTGATCGCGGGAAGAATCGTCAACGTTCTGGTCGTGTTCCAGTATAAGCATGTGATTGACTCACTCGATACTTCGGTAAGTGAATTTTTATCTATGCAGCCTCGATAGACACCCCTTCATCATTCCTTCGCACCAGGTGTTTGCCTGGGGAAGCATCCTTCTCTACGTCTTTTTCCGTGAGTCCTGAAGAACTTTTCTTTCATTCTGATTGGCTGAAATAACGCCTGCCCTCGGTGCGCTCCAGGATTCCTTCAAGGAGGAGTTGGTATGTTTTCATAAATCTTATTCGGGACAATTGAAAGGTCAATTGATTGTCCCGAATGACTTTTCAAGGTCTTCTTTCGTCTCTTCAATCCTTGTCGTGGATTTCCATTGGACAGTGAGTCCTCAAAATCGGCAGTTCCTTCGTTCGCCTACTCACGGTGATCTTACTTGATAAAGATACACTACGAGGGTTGTGTCTTTGGTGAGTGCCATGATCCAAATACTCAATAGCTTCCCTTCACTGAAAAAATGTTCGCAAGGACCTCTTTTCCCACCTTCACGGTCTGAGCCTTCAATGGCACCTTCAAAGGAAAACCGGGGAGGTGTTACGGGTGAGTTGACCTCCTTGAGAATGCGTGAAACCTTCACTCACACTTGACGCAGATCATGGATCGTGGGACGAGCAGTATTGTCTCACTTCTTAACTACATCGTCTTCAATATTTTCCCTGTGTTTGCAGACATCGCCATTGGTAAGAGCCTTGGAAGTCAATTTACTAACACACGTATGCTGACTCAGTGGTCACTGTGCTTTAGCATGCGGTGTGTTTTTGATTGCATTCGACTGGTCAATTGCAATTGGTAAGTTTCGTAACTTCGTCAATTTTTAATCGCAACTCACATCTTACCCCCCATGCAGTCGTGTTTTTGACGATGACAGTAAGCTTTCTTCATTAAAAACGTGCTATCACACGCAAGATTTGGCAATCTCGTTCTCTTCAGCTTTATATCGTTTTCACGATTTTGATAACGGAGTGGAGGACGTCATTCAGGCGCGAAATGATAGAATTGGATAACGCCACGAGGACTCGATCGGTGGACTCTCTGTTGAACTTTGAAACCGTCAAATATTATGGAAACGAGGTATTGTTCTGCTACGTTTACAAGAACGAACGTTTATTCAGCTTCCCCACCTCCCCAATTAGGATTATGAAGTCAAGGAATATGAAAAGGCAATCGTGGCATATCAAGCCGCGGACTGGAGGTCATCGGCATCCTTGACAATGCTTAATACGGCTCAGAACGCCGTAATTACACTCGGTCTACTTGCCGGGTGTTTGTTATGCGTCAGTATCTGGTGATACCCTTACTCATTTCACCGCGTGCTTTCAACAATCTTTTGGTTGTAGGCGAAGGAAGTGGTTGATGGTGCTCTCACAGTCGGAGATTTCGTGATGTTCCTGACGTACTTGCTGCAGCTATACGGTCCACTGAACTGGTAATTATTCTTCCCAGTAAGCTTTCGTAGTGAACCATGCTCGAGTAATTCTTCTGATAATCAGGTTCGGTACGTATTATCGTGCTATTCAGCAAAGTTTTATCGACATGGAAAAAATGCTCGACCTGTTCAAGGTTCGTAGAATGTTATCATTCTTCTTTTCGTTTTAGATGCAACGTTATTGAAATCTTTGCCTATCTGACAGGAGCATTCTTCTGTTCAAGACGCTCCCGATGCTACCGAATTGGTTCTGGATCAGGGTCACGTGGTTTTTGGTGAGTCGCTAAAGTCTGGAAAGGATTTGAACCGACTAAGACCCTGTTACAGATCACGTTTCTTTTGAGTACGATAAAAACCACCCTGCTATAAAAGACATTTCCTTTGACATTCCCCCTGGGAAGTCTGTGGCGCTTGTGGGTCCGTCAGGATCCGGGAAGAGCACAATCATGCGTTTGCTCTTCCGGTTTGTATGGATATTGTCTACCGAAATGAACATTTGGGAATTCTGAATCGCTCGTTTTCATTTCAAGCTTTTATGACTGCTCCTATGGACGCATCTTAGTTGATGGACACGATATCCGCTCTGTCACACAGCAAAGTTTAAGGAAAAATATTGGTGTGGTTCCTCAAGTGAGTAACGGACTTTGAATGCTGCTCCTTTCTCTGATGACATACTCTCTCCCGCAGGACACGGTACTGTTTAATGACACAGTAAAGAACAACATTAGATATGCGAAGGTGGACGCTTCAGGTGGGCCAATTGATGTTTTTGAGTCTCATTCCTCAAAGCTTGCTCTGACAATAACCCAAACAAAGACGAGGAGGTGGAAAACGCTGCAAAGATCGGTCAAATCCATGAGCGCATATTATCTTTCAAAGACGGATATTCCACGAAAGTGGGTGAGCGTGGACTGCGACTGAGTGGTGGCGAAAAGCAGCGTGTGGCTATTGCCAGAACAGTACTTAAGGTAGGTGACACAAATGTTTGTTCCTTTGGCTCGTATAACACTTAAACCTCAAATAGAACCCGCGCATTCTTCTTCTGGATGAAGCTACAGTGAGTGTAACATTTCTGCTCCCTCCACTAACCCCGCGCTCACCTCACTCCACCTCCCAGAGCGCTTTAGACACTGTTACCGAACGTTTGATCCAAGACGCGATGGGCGATCTTGCACAAAATCGGACAACGCTCATCATTGCGCATCGTCTCTCCACAATTGTTGGTGTCGACAAGGTAATCGTCCTCCAAAATGGAACCATTGCAGAGCAAGGGACACATTCGGACCTTCTTGCGAAAAAGGGATTGTACTTTGACCTGTGGACGCAGCAGCTGAAGGAGGCGGATGAAGCTAGGAATCACGTCAATGGTGGGACAGTTGCAACTGACTCAAAGAAGCATGCGTAATGTAGGGTTACAACTGTGACTAGTCTCTACATTTAGCTACGTGACTCAAAATATCTAAAATGCGCCGCGAACGCGAATATCTTCGAGCTTTTTCATAACTTCCGGGACTGTCCGATCAAGCTCCTCCGCAATTTGGGTCCGTTTCTCCCAAGGCAACAATGAGAACTGTTCACACAAATCGCCATCAATGACACCCTTGGCAGGAATAAAGGAACCACGATACGCGAGATGGTCTCGCCCACAAATTGGAGGTAATTCATTTCTCAAATGGAATTCCAGATTTTGGAAGAAGTCAACATCCTCCTTCGACTGGAAAGGAACAAATATTCCGATTGATCCCAACATTGACGTATACACGAGGATCTCACGGCCCCCAGGGACAAGTGCTGTCTTCGTGATGGACGTAAGAGTATCACCCACAAAGTATTCACAGACTCTTTGCAGCTAAAGAAATGGGGAGAAGTAACGCCATACATTGCAATTTCGACAAGTATCTTTCACGCATACCTTGTAAGCAGCACCCTGCAGAAATCCCTTCTCGAAAACAAGCTTATTACCGGTTGGGTCATCATCCAAGTCCTGGCTGACATCTGACGGCAGACGAGCAACCCAGAAATTGCCGAACTTGTCACCACCGACGACGGTGTCATAATCCACCATAGTCGTGCACGTGGTGTAACGGTTCGTTGTGTCGTCAGCGAACACAATTATTCTGTTATCTTGTCGCCTATACGATGCGTAAAATGTGGACTCTTGGAGATCACCGATAACTATTCGATCGCCTTGAGTGTGTAAATTGATGATACAGGTTGGGATTTGCTAGATGAGGAGAAACAATGACCGATAAACACGGTGAGGTAGCGAAAGCAAATGAAGCAAGCGGACCTTGTTTTCGCATTTTCGTAGCAATTTTTTCTTCCCCAAATCGTAAATCCTCAAAATCCGTCCAACGCCGACAAGCAATCGTCCTTGGAAAGGACACATCGCGTGAGGAACATCGTCGACTGGTGTCTGTTCAAAAGGTGGATTGGGTCAATCCATTCGGAGCAAAATTTCACGACTTAGGGCTCACCACGTGCATTAACTGTAGTTTGCCGTCAACGTCAAGCTTATACATCCGAATGAAGCCACTGGAGCAAGTTCGAGGCGAAAGAGTTACATCTCGAGCTGTACCAACACAAACATATGTTTCTGTGGGGTCGTTATAAAATGTAACAGACGAGACACTATGAAAGGGAGACGACGGTCAACCAGTCTAAACAGAACTAAAAATGAGTAGTGGAATCGCTCACCTAAACGCGGCTTCATTTTCTTCCAGGTACACCAAACTGGTCGTTTCCCCTTTCATTGGATCGATTACTCGCACTGCACTCGCCCACTTCCCTGCATCCTCTTTCGGAACTCCAAACTGTTCTGGTGGCAACGGGTACTCGACTTCGTTGTTCTCCGCTCCATCCTCAGTCTCCATGTCCTCTTCAGCCTAAAAAATAAAAGGTTGTTTTCTGATCACGAGTGCATACATCAAAGCAGATCGTACCTCCTTGCGAAGAACATCAAGTGCCAGAGCCCGATGTTCGCTCTCGATGACGACAAACTTGTTAGACGGTTCGTGGAGCATGAATTTTCGTGGAGTGTAGCGAAGAGGTACTATGTGTTGATTGAAGGTGTTGCCGAGCTTTTCCACAGTCAGAATCCTTGCGCACAATATGAAGGTCAAAACAACACCGCCGGTACGGGAAAGCTCCGATCTACCTCAGAGTGTTTGCAGAAATGGCAACAATGCCTTCAGGGCATTGCTCACTTGAGAAACTTGAGCCCCACTCCAACATTTCGTATCTGTCAATGCAATTACAGTAAGCACTTTGTGAATTTATCTCCTTGCACTAAACACAAAAGGAGGTCCGTGAAATGAGTGTCGCTCCTCAGACTTCGGTGCATTCCTTCTTCAATTGAGTGAATCGGAGTGATTCAACCAGTCGCACGTCCAAAACAAACAAATTCTCGACAGTCGAAAGTAAATACTTGGAGCGATGCAATCACAATTCTCTTTTCGCCTTCCCGCTCACACCCAGAACTCACGTTAGAGGCACCATCCTTGCACGATCATTCCATGTGTATCCAAGCCAGGGTCTGCTGCTCAAACCTAAGACCGCCGACTGCCCCTGGACTTTTACCGCAAACAATCGCACGCCCTTGGCGCCAAGGAAGCGCATACGAGTGTCTGAGAGTTGTCCGGTGACTGGGTCCAGAACAGTACGGAGCAAGATACCGTTTTGAAGACCTGCATGAAGGTAGAGGGTGGAAGACGAATTTGTGGCTGCCGTATTTTCAGCTGTAGCAGCAATAAGGAGGGACTCTGGGATAGCATTGACCGCCTGTCGGAAAGGATATTGGAAAAGTACCAGTACAACCATGTCAATTTCGGCGTACCTGCATGCTAACTGGTTGTAAGCAATTGTCGGGATCCAATGCAAGTACACGTATGGTTTGATCAAGGCATCCAACAGCCTAAAAGGAATCATTGTGCGGCTTTTAGACGACAAGACTCATGGAGCGACAGAACTCCATTTTGTAAATAATCCTCAGCCGAAGTTACGTTTGCAGTCAGACGACAAGCCAGACGAAGCAGAGAGCACGGCAGGCAAGTTCTCAATCTCATTCGTTCACATCCCAGTTCTTCTTGGATGCCAAAGCACACACAGCACAGTGCAACAATACCGCCATTCGATGAACTCACCAAAAATTTGCTCCTCACCCTTCCTTCTTCTACTTCACCCACCGCAAGGCACGAAACTCCACTTGGCATTTCTCGCCTCTCACCGTACTCGTTCAGGTGCCCTCCAGCGTCAAGCTCGAAATAAACAATCTCCCCCGACGACAGCGCAATGGCAACTTGCCGAGAGTTGCAGGCTGCCTTCACAATGTGCCTTCCACCGGGCGTTTTCCATTCATTGACTCGTCGATCCGCGCGGATATGGCGGATGCCCTGAGGGTACACTTGGATGAGCGCATCATCCCCCAGCTGTGTTACCGCGAGAGTTGGTGACGTCCCAATGAAACCTGTGTCCGTGACCTCTTCCACCGTTTCCCCAATGGAAAGAACGAGGGTAGCGTTGGTGAAAGACACGATAATATATGAGTCAAATTCGGCTGGAGGCATTCACCAATGCGTCAGGATGGAACCTAGGAATCACTGCCATCATTGCGATCACGTACCTCGTGAGTCCACTTTCACGGTCCAAACAGCATTAGGGTTCCCCGGCAATTCGGAAACCGCCATCTCTTGCACCTCGATGCCATGTCGCAGAGTCCGAAAACTGGCCCTAGCCCCTCTCCCACTTGTTACGTAAAGTTGTGGTGTATCTTCTCCAGGTAAAAGATTCATTAGCTTGCAGTCGGTCAGTGGAGCCAGAGAGTCAGCTTCATCCACGGGGACGAGATTGCGGAGAGCGCGAGGGCGGAAGAAAACGGGGGAAATCTCGTCAGGTTCGGCCTCCTCTGGATCAGGAAAGTCGAGGGAGGTGTACTCCGTTTGCTCCGTGTCATCGTCACCAAGGTTCTCAATCTGGTATAGGACGCTTTCGGTTTGAACGACATGTGATGAATAAAGCAACGTTGCTATCGCAGAGTTCCCACTCACTGGTTCCCAAACTCGGCTGCAACAAACAAAAACCCAGTTTTCAACAATACCAAACCAGTCGCCACGGGAACAGTGTCAAAGTACTTTAGTCTGATAGCAGTAATGCCCTGTATGTCCCCACCAGCACCCGGCGGATAGTCAACTTGCACCTTGAACACGTCGCCGTCTTCGGTTTGGGCCAAGATGAAAAACGACGACCGCATTCGGTGAACGACGCTTGCCGCAATGAGTCGTGGCTTGCCCGCATCATCTTCTTCCACGCCAGTCTCTCTCCGAGGCGGTCTGCGCGGAATCGTGACCCGCTTGGCGGGGAACCCTTGATGATACCAGGTGATGAAGCCTTCGGAGCACACAAGGACACCAGAAGGCCCGTCGGTGCCACCAGGAATGGCGATGAGGTGGTTGGCAGAAGCGGGGACAGGCTCGGACCATTTTCGGACGACGTGATTCAGACCGAGATCAAGCTCATAGTAGGTGAGGACCTAGGGCCAGTTTCAATGAAGGCGTCACGCCACTTCACGCAGGGAAGCTGCCATGTACCTTTTCTGCGTTCTCGAACGCCTCTCCTGTGGGGTCCTGGTCCGACTCCTGATAGTCCACCTCGAGTGCCGCAAAGACGGGGTTCTCGAATCCAACATCCACTCCAACGAGCGCATAGCAGAGGGTGAACGACTTGTGTGCCTCAAGAGGGGATGAAATCGTGAGACGAGCGAGAGAGTCTCGGTTGAGAATGTAAACAAATTTCTGCTTTTCGACAGCAGCTGACGGCGGCACGGGTCAGGCGGGGAAGATTAAAACCAAATTTCTAAGGGAGGATATCGTAGCACGGTCTCACCAATCATAACCGCTCTCCCCTTCGGATCCGCTGCGAGATACTGTCCTGGTACAATCCTTCGAACTGCACTTTTCCCAAACGTTTCCTGATGAATCTTCTCCAGGATATTCTTGGTAGGGTTGTACTCCAGCACTGTAATCTTTCCACTGTCCGAGCCCACAACGATATAGTCTGCTCTCAGTGAAAGCAATACCGTGAAGGTGTTCCCATGATGATTTTTGTTAATAGGATGTCACCGAGCTACAAGCAAGGTCCAAGTACGCACCTTTCGATCCACCTGTCAGCCTAAACGGCGCCAAACTCCTCACCAGTCCGAAAACATGGTGCGACAAGACCACCGTCACCTTTCCCGTCTGCTGGTCGGCTCTGAGGATCTCAATTGTGGTCCCCGCACCGCGCGACACGCAAATTTCCTGGAGCTTCGATCCGGAAAAGTTGCCGATGATGCATTGGTTAATGCCTGTGGGTGGTTGGAGGGTGAGGTTGTAGAGAAACATTGTCGCTCACGCGCGCGGCGGCAAGGGCGGGATGGACACAGTGAGCGAGGAAAAACTGTCCCAAATGGCAAGTGGAAGGAGCGTCGAGCCTGCAGCAGCAGTGGGGGAAAGTGGTCTTTCGTTGTTACTGCGGGAGTGGGTTTTGGCCAAAGCACACTGCAACTCTCACCCCGTAGCAGAATTAGGGAATGCAATTAGGCGAGCTTCCAATATCATGCTTCGCTCTTGCTGACGGGAGTATAATTCCTACTTAGACCGTCTCTCCATCTTCTAATCATCCTCCCAGCCACCCACATCAAGGAGGGCATCCAGGGTAACGCCGGCAAGAACTCTATTCCACATATGAGCAGCCTGAAGGTTCGCCTCGGTGTCCACCACCCAGGACACCAATTGGTCGAATGCGAGCTCGGCAACGATGCGTGAGGAGAGGGCGTGGAGAAAGCTTGCGACGACGGGATGTGGTTGGCGGGGTAGGATGGGTGTCTGAAAATTTTGACGATGTGGGAAAGGTTAACGCCACAGTGGAGACGGTAACATTGGCGTTTCCATACGCACTGATCCATGTTGCTCCAGAAGCTCGCCGCTGATCTCCTCCACAATGTCCACCACTGTCTCTTCGAGCATCCCGCTCCACACATTTTCTGTAAACTCGTCCTTCCAGGCCTGCCGAGCGACCACCTCGCACACTTCTCTACATGCTTGATCTACCATGTAGGATGCGAGGAAGGCGGAACGGTGACGGATCTGGAGGGCGCAGCATTCGTCCGAGATGGTGGAGTCGATAAGAGAAGCGACAAGGGATGGAAGAACTTCTGAGAGGAGGGAATGGTAGATAGATGTGAAGGGAGGCGACAGCCTACTCACACCAGGTATAAGTGAGGTCGGACAATGAAATATAGCGACGGTTGTTATCACCAAAGAGCGTCCACAAAGATGTGTGAGTGCATCGAGCAGAATAATGCTGTTAAGAGTTGTGCAACACGCACTTGGCTCGGAGTTCCCTCTCGGCTTCAGCTGCAGCGTCTCTTGCTATGGAGCCGACTACAGAGTCCAAAATTGACTCCGCCATCGATGTTATTAGAAGTAAACGGGCGGCCGGGGATAGCAAAACTTCTGGAGACTCGTAGGACGGGGATCCGCTGCGGGGGTGGGCGCGAAGCGGCGGCGACCCGCGCCGACCTCCGGAGAAGGTAGTTTCACCAGGGTTGTAGTTGAGAGGAGGCAGAACTGGTACGATTTGGTACGCGAACTGAGGAAGCGCTGGGTGGGGTCCGAACGGAACTGGAGACTGACGCTGTCGTGGCGAACGCGATCGAGGTGGGATCGAGGTGGCACGAGGGCGGGAAATCTTGAGCGTGGGACGAAGCGCATCGTCTTGTTTCGAAAAATGTCCCCATGGTTGTGCATTTGTTGTGCGACTACGGGTATTGTGTGAGGTGAAGAAGGCGTCCGGAGATTGAACGCGCCGGGGGAATCTGCTGCTTCGACACTGCGACTGGGATGGATTGATGTCGTGCGGAATCGCCTGGATGTGGTACATTGATGGGAAAGACATGATGAGTGTCCGCCGGGTGTCCGCAGTAACTACGCACCCATATATTGGGAGGCGATACGAAAGAGTTTGCACGCGCGGCTTTCTACAGCACCCAGGCGAGCTTAGTGAACACATAGGTGTGGAGATCGTGTGCAGACCAGAAGGGAACAGACGGATGCTGCGGCCACTCGTCATTGGTGAAGAGTTGGCCTTGATTTTGGACTCTGACTCGATCAACACGCTCTCTTTGGATCCTTGTAAAGGGCGGACGATCTGCAACGACCAAAATAGCCAGCATTTTAAGCGGTGCGGATGCATTGGAGGGCGGCTGTCTCTCGAATCCGTTTCCATCCTGGCAACAAACTACGAACTCCATCCTCGCAGCTGCATTCCAAACCGCGTCATCTCACCAGTTCGAGTGAAATCTCTTATACAGCACCCTCGCGAAAGTACATCATGGATCACCCTTCCGCAAAATCTGTCGCGCACAGGGTTTTTCGATCCCTACCAGGGGAATGGTCTCTCGAGAGAATCGCAGTATCCCGAAATAATTTTCAACCCGGGGGCCGCTTCTCAGGGTCCGCGCGGTTCCAACCGCAGGCTAACTCGAGCACGGCGTCTGGACTGGAATACTTATACACGGAGGAGGGCGAATTCACCTTTGCGGGAGGAAAGCTCACCGCAAAACGGCATTACGTATGGCGCTACGACGAGCGCTCGGACACAATAAGCGTGTGGTTCGTGCGCACGGATGACCATACCCGCGCGGACTATCTCTACCATGAGGTCGAGTTCGCGAAAGCTTCTCCCGGGAGCTCGACGGTGACAGCAGGGGCCAGTCATTTGTGCGTCAGGGATCTTTATGGAGTCAAGTACACTTTCCACATTTCCGAAGATAAAGTGCACAGCTGGCGGTTGTTGTGCGAAGTCAAAGGACCTGCCAAGGACTACACACTTGATAGCGCATATTCGCGGTTGTGATTGGCAATAGTCTACGTGATATTTTGAGTATTGGTATGATTTTTAAATTGGCAGGGGATGGCGAGTGCTTGCCGCCGGGTAAAATCCCCACAGAACCTGGGCACACGATGGGGAACGGGCGAGTGAACCTACATACAAAGTGGATCGATTTCCCCCATGGCCACCACTCTGAGCGTGGGCTGCAATCGCCGTTCCATTCCAAAGTCAAGACCAACCGAATCCCCCTGCCAATACCGACCCCTCACATGGCGGTCTTCGACATCCCCCACCTGGTTGCCGAACGGATCTTCATGTCCGTCGAGGAACCGTCGTCTCTTGTTCTCACATGTCGATTGTTCTGGAGTGTCGGGTGCGACAAAACTGTCCAGGCTCGCTGGTGTCTGCTGAAGTGAGTCACCTGCCTGAACGACCTGACGTCTCCCTCCCTAACACGCGCTCTGGGATCAGATTTGGCAAATTTTCTGTCCTTCCCTCGCTCGCAAACACCCCAGCATACCGCAATCTCCTCACCCCCGCTCTCCTCGGACGCCTCGCTGTGATGGGGGCGCATATCTCTCGGTACACACTTCAACGTCTGGCTCGGAGCGTAGCTTGGTCTGCCGAACCCTCGATGCCGGATTCCGCTTCGTTCGACGAAAAAATGGAGCGCAGACAGCGCTGGGCGAGTTGGAAAGAGGAGATCGAACAGTGGGCGATCGATGAGTGTGAACGGCGGTTCGGCGCTGAGGTTGAGGTAGGCATTCTCAAACGCGAAGTGGCATTCGGTTGGTTCCTCACGCACAGCTTTTACAGCTCTTTCATGACTCCACACTTGTCAATGACCCACATTACCTGGAGGATGTTCCACCTCGTCCTGCCTACGACCCAAAATCGCTCGACGACATGGAGCTGTTCCTCCACCTCACCGGCGCGGTCCGATCCGAAAACGTTTTTGGAATGGAGGCTTTGGAATGGAGGATGAGGGAAGTGAACGCGAAGCTCGTTGAGCTGGGATCGCGTGGCTTCGCCGTGGACTTCGCGAGATGGCTCGGCCCGAACCGGAATTGGCGGCTGGCCTATTCGGTTGAAGATGTTGTGGATCGCGTCGTTCTCACTCCTCCATCGCTCCTCGAGTCATGGTGTCGCAACGGGATGTCGTTCAAGCCCGTGGCACCGGATTTCTGGCCCAAACTTTTTGCACACCCCATGTTCCCCCGTATTGCTTCCTCCCTTCCCGCCATGGCGAGATCGGTATGTCCAGCGGACGGGTTCCCCCAGATGCTCTTCGACTATCTAGGCTCATTGGAACCCCTTGAAAGAGCGGGAAGGTTGAGGATGGCGGCGACAGCGTTTCCCGGTGCCAAGATTGAGGCGGCTGCGAGAACGAACCTGGATCGGATGGTCAAAGTTCAAAGACCAAGTGCCAAGGGCAAGGAAAAGGACAATGTGAAAGAGAAGGAGAAGGAGAAAGACGACAAATTACAGCTGGATGGAGACTTTATCTGGAGCGTCGGGGTCGCGTGGCCTGAAACGATCTCTCTGTACGCGGTGGATGTTGTGAAAGCGTACCTGGATCAAAAACCGGACGACTGGAAAGATCAACTTCTCGCCCTCCTCACGAACGTGATCGCCAAAACAACACCTTCCAACTGTGTTGTACGACCTACCTCCTCCGGTCGTTCTCGTGCCCCATCAACACCAGCATCGACCTTCCGCGCACTCCTCGCTGACGCCATATCACGCAAGGACCAGCCAACCCGCAATTGGCTCCTTCACATCTCTTCCCTTGTGCCGGACTGGGAGTCTACGGCACTTTCCTCCTTTGCCCGCCCACTGTCACACTGCCCAAACACTTTGGTTCGCACTTTTGCCATTGACCCCTCGGGATCGCCGACCCCTGGTGGACACCTGTCCTGGATGCGACACTGTTCTCTCACTCCAAGCGGCGCGTTGGCGCAAGTAGCGTTCGAATGCGCTTTGAGGGAATCTGCCGAGTGCAGGGCACCTGACCGCCTTGCTATGAAGTGGAAGGCTGTTATGGCTGGTGAGGAGCCGGAAACAGATCAGTTCCGGCAACGCGGGGACCTAGCAGAAGAAGTCCTCGCTGTAGCTGAGCGATATGGGTGGTGGGTCTCGCCATACCACGTGCAGATTCTGTGGCGAGTTGTGGAGGAGCAGGGTGCCATCGCCGAACTCGACGGCCAGGTTTTGGCTGCGCCGGAGATCTTTGTGTTCTACAATTATGGCGGTAGAGGTTTGGATGCACTTGTCGAAAAGGTCCTCCGAATGGCCGAGCGGACTTGGCTGCGCCTTCCCAAGGAAGACTGTCGGCATTACGTGGATGAGGTGCTTCGGGGCCGGGGACTCAAAACTGCCAAGGGCGCCTCATTGGGGGAAAAGGTACAGGAGATGTGGTACCGACAATTCGCGTCATTGTTGAGGGAGGTGAGGAAGTGCGCCCGGAAGGCAGGCGTTGAGGGATCCCCGGTTGTGCTGTTCCGAGAAAGTTTACTGAATTTTATGCAACGAATTGTGAGGACCGTCATCTGAATTTTGATTAACCGTACTGTAAATACGTGTAAATTTCATGTTTTCATGTTTTCATTGAACAAAGTTTAATCGAAATCCTCGGGGGTCGTGTCGGTTGAGAATGAGTGTCAGGTAGCCTCACGAAGCATTGCCGAGAGCCGTTGCTCTCAACCATGGCCCCAACCCCACCCTATCCTTCAACTCGGCCGCGTCCTCTGTCACTTCCAACAGCGCGCAGACCTCGCGTCGTCCTCCACATGCGCTCCGCGTCCCATCTCGCCGGCAAATCGCCAACTGTCACAATCGAAGACGGAGAGGTGGATGCGGATGTTGATGAAATGAAACACAGTATGGCGCTTTTGATGCGAGAGGCGGAAAATCAGGCAACTGCTTCAAGGGACAGCAGTCACTACACACTCGCTAGCAGCATGAACACCCTACTTGATTCTACTCCACCTCCTGCACACTCTGAAAAACATTCCGAATCTACTCGTCTTACCAGCCTTGAACGAAAATATCTCTGCCACAGGCTACCAGTGCTTGACCGTAGAGTTTTGCGGACGTTCGGAGTGTACATGGGCCAGTGGAAGAATGTTGCATGGCCGTCTGAGCCCTGGCACTGTGATTTGCTGGTCATGCCGTTGCGGGAAGCGTGGGAGTGGGCGGAATTTGCGAAGTCCGGCACTGTATTGCCATTCTCCGTCCTCGAGGAGGATATAAAACGGAATACTGCTGCAATGAAAACAGAAGTGAAGGCGGTTGGGAAGAGTGGTGTAAGGGGACAAGACGAGAACGGAACATCACCATCATTGGGGGCTTCTGGGAAGCAGATAAATGGTGATGCGGAAGATAATTCCGCTACGTCGGAGTCTGACAATGAATCGGATGCCGGGAGCTCTCATATCGGGGAGAGTCAAGGGGGTTTTGCAATGGTCAGGCGGGCGATATCTCGCATGAGCAGCAAGAAGGTGGCAGGTCAGGGCGACCCAACCTCGGAAGACAGAGATCCCAAAACAGGAGCTCTCGGTGCAATAATGAGAGTTCTTTCCAAAAAGCAGACTTCTGACTCTCACCGTAAGAAACATCAGACGACTGACACACCTGTGGATTGCACTGACCAAGTCGAAGAGTCAACTGTCACCGATGCTATCAATATTAACGCGCCGGCAATCTCTCCACCATTCACGTCGATTGCCCCAAGTTCAATCTCTCCGCAAAGCGCAAAACTCTCACCAAGTGCGGATTCCATTCTTCCAAGTGATTCGTCTGGGAGCCCACTTCCAACGTCTCCAACTGGTCATATTCCTCTGAAAATTTTATGTGCCTCGGTTGAGGTTTCTGCCTTGGAAGCTCCAAAGCGACTCTCTTCGTTCCTTTCGCAGATTCAATCATACCGTGACAATGTTCCGCCTCCAACCCAAGCAGGAATACTTCTTCGAGGGTGTCTGTCAGATCCCAAACGAGTGCAGCTTGTTTCTAAGATTGTCAGCCGAATCGGGAAGCGCTCGTGCTTTCTTACGCCAGTGCTCATCGAAGCTGATTTGGACGGTGCGACCGACACGGAGCGAATTCAAAGGGCCTCCCTTCTTCTGAAAATTTTTGAAGCCTGTCGAGATGAGCTGAGCGGAGTCGTTCTAGTTGGTGGGGGAGTTGTAGAGGTAAAAGATGTGAGTTCACAGAGCCCATCATTGAACTCCAAATTATTTGATTCCTTTTCGTAAAGGGCTGTCCAAAGCAGCGTATTCGACTTGACTCTGAAAAGAATGTCTTTGATAGTGTTGTAAGACTGATGTCTGACGAATGTGGAATACGCGATTCGTTCGTGGTCACTGACGTCACACTCTTGCATGGAGCGAAGCTTCCTCCAGCTCTCGAGCGGCATCGCGTAGCGTGGGCTAAAGAACGTGGATTTTTAAGTTGGTCGGCTCAAGACTCATCGTTTACAAGCATGGAGGACTTGCCTCAGTCGGCATGTGAATTTCGTAACGTGGACGTGTTTGAGTGGGGTATTGGAGATCCAGAAGTTATTGCGATTAAGGCGAGAGTTGAGTCGACTTGGCGTGAGATCATTGGCAAGAGTGGATGGGAAGTTGCACGAGACAGCGCTGTAGCAACTGCAAGGGAGTGGCAACCACCATTCGCAGAATTCGAACTTGCAGTAGAGCATTTTCGCAATGGCGGAGTAGATGAAGCACGTCGCTCTATTAGAGTATCACCAACGTTGCCTCCTGGACCAACCGTCTCGGACCTTACATTTTTGGCGGCCGATCTCGAACGGCATCCGCCCAATTTTGCTTCGCACGGAGTTCTGAATCAACTGAGATCCCTCCACGAGAATTGCACTTCTGGTCGTGGGGAATGTAATGTGGTGGAATGCTCTTTTATTGGACAAGTGCCCTGTCCGCAACGTAGATCGGAGGTTACACATCGTATCTACGCGGCGATGGGAGAACTTCGCATCAAGGGCCTACTCGCAAGCTTCAAAGACGATAATGACATTCCTGAGGGATTTCAGTCTGCAAAACCTGCCAATGCCTATTGCAGATTCTTGACCATTTTGAACCGCATGGCATCCACCGAGGCGTCCGGCGCATTGTGTTTAACCAAAGAGCTCCCCCGCATTGCTGCAGAGCTTGCCAATGACCTCGAGAAGGATTCGATTCGGGTCTTTCTGGCAAGCAAGGCTTCTTTTCGGCTCCATGGACGCAGTGAAGGGAGCATCCTTCCATATGCGCCGGTTTGGGGAGTAGGGGCTAGTGACCCCGACTCCAACGGAACCACCTTTCTGTACATTTGCGGTGGGTGGCCAAATCGCTTTTTTTTTTTTTTACGCTTCGCACGCATAATTTTGCAACTGTAGACTCTCATCCACAACCTGAGGAGGTTATCTTTAACTTATATCTTCAGCTACACTGCAAGGTGGATCCTGAGGTCGCACTTATTGGAGAGCTTCTGGTCGCTAGTCACGGTGCAGAGCACGACATCACCCTCAGGATGCCCTCAAGACTTGAGCCTGAAGTCGACATTAGTGATCGCGATGATCTTGGAACTCTTGTTCTACTTCGGACCTCCAGGAAGGAGCAAGTGGTTGCCCGGGCTGGCAATGCCATCGATACACTAAGCATCGCTGGTGTATTTCTCGTCCACGACCATATTTCGGAACTAGCTCACTTCGAACTATTGGCAAAAGAGAAAGGCAAGAAAATTGAATCTGCTGTGGAGAACTGCCGTCCTGACGGCGCATTCGAGTCCTGCCTGTTCGAGTGCTTGGGTACATTGCTTGTCTCGCAAGATCCCCGAAGCACCTTTTCGTCCCTGGTCAAACATCTCGGAGCATTACTCGACTCTCCAAAGACATGTAGTTTTGCTTGCTTGTTTTTCGGATCACTTTGGAAGGGATTTCAGCATTTGGTCTTTGAAGAACTCAAAATTTCATTGCGTGCCAAGAATGGCTTTAGATTCCTACCAGAGCCGGACCAAGTTGCAGTGGCACTTGAGATGCTTTCTACACAACGAAACTTAGCCACAGTTTTTGGTTGCAGCTCACGGCAGTTGTCAGTTCCATTCCTTCAGCACCTGCGGCACGAAGCTCAACTAGAAGGGAATTTACGCCATTTTTCAGTGGACTCAAAAAGCGCCGACCTAGCAGAGGAACTCAGCTTTTCATTTCTCCATGAACAAGCTCGAGATGTAAGTGCAAGAGTTCAGATTATATGCGAAGGGCCCTCCTTACTTCAACATTCTCCTATAGTTCGTGAATGCCTTCATTTTCGTTTATCCTGTGTTGCTTGACATTCTTATTTCTTCAGTTCTCGGTCCTGGCATTTTTTTAAGCAATCGCATCGGAGCCCAGATGCAAAGTCATGTTTCCACTGCTTTGATTATTTCTTTTCCTGTCGTTGGAGGACTGCTTAATTGTAGTGAGTCGATCCGATTCTTACATATTGGGCAGTTTTCTCAGTCACTTGAGTCGTAGTTGCACGAAGTTCCACCACTTTTATCAACGCGAAGTCTTATCCTGTCTTTTTTGAGTTATTGCTAAACAAGTTCGCAATGGCTCTTCAATTTTCATCTATCGTCTCTGTCTTGGTTGGTCTAGTTTTCTCGGCTGTGTGTGGAGTCCAAGATATTCTGCTTTTTCCGTACATGTTTTTTTTCATTTGGTTTATGATTCTCCTTGGAACGCTACTCTTGCTTAGAGATACCAAACGTTTCTTTTTGGCAAGGTTTGTGGATTCCGACTAGGTTTCTTGGGCAAATGATAACCCCCGTTTTCCTGAAATTGTTAAGTGATGGTCCCCAGGGAGTCGCACTGGCAACTTTGACTTTGTTGGTGGCACCGTTATCAACCTTTTATGGATTTTCGTTTGCATCCGAAATGTCTTTGATGCTTGTGTATATTGTTGTGTTTACTGTCGCAGATGCAATTATGTTATACCAAGTGAGTGCAAAATAATTTTCTTTCCTTCCTTTTTGTCATCAAGTTGCTTTGTATAGCTCACGCGAATGGCCCGAAACTTGTTGGAATTGCCCCAATCCATCGTCATTCCGAACCAAGCCCAAGTGGTTGCTCTTTTTGAACGCAAATGTCCACAACCTGAATTGCGAGGACGAGAAACTCCAACAGACTTCCAGAAGAGGCTGCGTTTGTGGGAAAGGACTGCACGACAATCGTACATCAAAGAAATGGAACGCGTGCTCCCCCCACGACCGTTCTCGCTCGGTGGCAAGGCTGATATGGACCAGAGTATGCTATTTGATCGGCGACAGCAATGGTCGCGCGAAAAAGAAGTTGTGACGTGGTTTTCCGAAACTTCCGGCGTTGGTCTTCCACAGCGCTTCAGTCAAGATTGGGACTCAATGGTGCGGCAAGCTATCACAAAACTAAAAGGGCGATACCAAGCCACCAGACCCAATCGTGGAGATGTTCTTTTTGATATGGAATTCCCAGCAATTGTCTTTGGCGTCGTTTACTTCGTATTCATTTTTTGTGACCGCTGGGCAACGCTCTTGTTCCAAGGCACGACGTACTTTCTATTTCCTATCAAATTGAGCGATTCTGTTTACACAGTGGACGAATCACAAGCGACGGGTGTTCGATTTGGAACACTATTTATTTTGATAGGATCCGGTCTTTTAGAAATTTCGCTGTTGCGAATTCTTAAGCAAGACCAAGAGGGCAAATCCACACGTTTATCGAAACAGTTCACCCCAGAAAAGCTTTTAATAATCGCTCATCAAGCCACCAAAGTTATTTTCTGGAAGGAACTTGTTCTGTTCTGCGTGGCCCTCCTCCTTACCTTGGGTTTTGTCGCAGTATTTGGTATGAATGTCTTGTTCTCAAATTCATCAACTTTACTCTCATTCGCAGTCGAAACATTTGGGTTCTGGGGTCTTTTGATCGGGCTCTTTGCAAAGCTGTATGTAAAAGAAGAAATGGATCTGAACTTCGCAATGGCAATTTCGTGTTTCGTGGGAATTGCTGGGTCCTTCATAAGCCTCGTGGCATTTGGATCTCCGAGATACGTTTTGTTGATATGTGCAACATCTTCATGGCTGTTTGCATTTGGGGCTTTTGTCATCGGAGGACGTGACAATGTTTTCAGGCAGCGAGGGTTTCGGTTGTCACCTCTTCTCAACACAAGTGGTTTCCATCGCTTGGGCAAGTTTTCTGATACAATATCTTCCACGCAAAGAAACGAAATGATTCGGCTTTTACGGAAGAAGAGAAGTGAGTTTCAAAAGCTGCCAAGTCCTACCGCCGATATGGCTTTCCGCATTCTATCTGGATTTCTAAGTCGAATCAAACAAACGACAACTGAGGATGCTTACGTTCAACGGTGTGAAACGTATGTGTCTATTGCAACAATGGCTTTCCCAGACCTTGCGAGAATGGTTTCTTTGGCATTAGAAGAGTATCGGGCCGATAATATTGTTGTTTATGCTCTTCCGGAATACCTCAGCAAGCTGCTGAAACAACAATACTTCGCTGTTGCATCAAAAAGCGAAGAGGACAACAAGCTTGAAATATTCTGTGCTATGCCTGAAATGGACCCAAAGTACCTCCAACCTTTTGTCATGGAGGTTGTACTTCACGAGTATTTAGAGGCAATTGCTGGTTTCACTCACTCCGAAACCATTGCCGCTACTCATTACATTCTTTGCGAGGATTCAAGTCATCTAACATTGGCAACCAAGATCGACCTGGAGGAGCGCGAGCGAGACGAACTTCAAGTGCTACATTTAAACGCAGAGAGAGAGTTTGTGGCTCGTTATAGACGTTGTCTGGACATTATGGACCCCGACTTTGACTTGCATTCAATGTTGGGGAAACTTCCTTCCACTTCAAGTTCATTAAGATCTCTTTTGAGTGCACAATTTGCCCTAATTGTAGGCACTTCAGCAAAAGCCATGCAGAAGAAGGCTACCAACAAAGAAAAGGATCGGAAATCATCAGATGTCGCACCCACAATCATTGTTCCCCACAGTGGTCAATCGTTCAGAGGGATGTTGCTGCTACTTTACCTCGCATTGACAACTGACGCTCGGTTTGGTCGTGAGGTTTCGACCTTATCTGTCTGGCTACGAGGACCGTTAGGTTTGATATATCGAACGTCACTGCACATTTCGCTATTCCTTAAGAAGTGGTTGGTTTACCAAAAGTTGGTGCATGTTCAGACATTTCTTCGAAGATCAAATGGTCTTCGGAGGACCTACTACACGGATTCTCCAAATTATCGCTTCACGGGGAAAGAAAGCATTGTTCGATGCGATCTATTTGACTGGAAAAACAAGACGACAGTAAGCATCAAAACAATGTCAGACCTATCGTCGCTCCCAATATGCATGTTCCGATATAATGGTGAGAGTCGAAGCACTTGCGGAAAAGTACTGAAATCAAGGAAAGTAAATAATTACAGGTCCGAAGAAAGCCGATTGGACACCAGTCCCATCTGCTGACAAACATATCAGCAAGTCTTACTTTTCGGACGAACGATTGAGGTTGGAGGTATTTTGTGAGCGCGAGGCCTTCACAGCTGTTTATGATTACGGTCAAGGGAAACAAATCTTTCCTCAACGTCGCGTCATTCTAAGAGGACAGCCCGACGAGCGCTGGCTCCAAAACATCCCTAATCTTGAAGCGGAGGACAGTTGGATAGAAACACATCACTTCCATGGAACCACCGGGCAGGTGTACAAGTCGATATTTCGAACCTCACGTATGGATCAAAGCCCAGTCTCAGCGACTTATTCTTATCTGGACGACAACCAGTTTTCTACTGCAGAAACGGCACACTATTTTGTTGCAGCCGGAGACTGGAGTTTGACCGCTCGCTTTGCACGAGGATGGACACATGACTCGACTTTTCCCAAGTTCTCATTGATTGAGTATAGAGTTGGGGACCTCAATTTTCGAGTCACATTTGACTATTCACACCCTCAACACACTAAATTCGGTGGGTGCTTTACTTACTTTAAATTGGCTCATAGTTCTTACTTGTCACCTGACAGATTGCGTGCAGGTACTCGAAACTGGGACAAGAAGGCCTACAATTCCTCCAGAATTCATAACAAGCGATCCGCTGGGCTTGCTGAAGCGGCAACCCCCCATTTGCTTCTGGGCATCTAACGAGCTTCATTCAACCCATTTGAAAGCAGTGCCGCGACGCCAGTGGTTTCGAGTAACGAAAATCGACTACTACGGCCATTCGTGCAGTACTCCGCGAATACGCGAGGAATTGTGGGCGGCTTGGCGAGCCCAGAAACTACCAGGCGCTATTGCACGTACCTTGGACATGGATGTTATCTTGCGAGCAGATGCCCATCTCAAGGATTACTTCCGTCAACGTGACAGCGGCAATCGAGCTGGAGCTCTGAATTCGCTTCAAGGCCAAAGGTTGCCACTAGAACACCTACTTGTTGTGCCCGATACACCAGAAACCCGTCCTTCATCAATGCACGTTAGGTTGGCAGATTTGGAAGATCTTGCGTCGGGAGGGGACAGTTCGTTGGTCTCGTCCAGGTCTATGCCAAACTCAGAAGCAATGAAACGTGTCGCGATCGACAGTGGAACGTTTCCTACGGGTGGTGGAGGCGTCGGAAGCTGCAGGAGGTGTGATGAGGGAGTGTTTTTTGTTCTTTTGTCCATTAAATTGACTTGATTGGGCTTGCAGAGACCTCGTGAACAATTTGGATCGAGTCCGATGGGACTGTCTCGCCGAACTTGCTGACGCAGAAGTCGCACAACGAGAATACCAGCTGGAAAAGAACATCGATTCCATCCACTATCTTCCTATATGGGACTTAGATTTCGGCACAGCCAACGAAAACTTCCGGCGGCAGGTGTCGGCAGTTGAGTTAGAGCGAAGACGTTTGAAAACAACGAAAAGTGTCGTCAAAACGAAATTCACTCCCCTTGTCACCGAATTGGTGAATGGGATATTCGACAACGATCTTGCAGCAAGTAAAGTCGATTTCTATGAAGATACCTTTGTGAAAATGTACGAATACTTTGGCGATCACGACTGGTCTCTGAGCTGGGAATCAAAGGAAATGATAGATGTCTTTACATCCGGGGTATTGCAGCTCTGTGCATCGAGCTCAAGTTGCTTTGAAGGGACACTGCCCACAGAGATGCGTAAGTGCCCACTCTCGCTTTCGCGATCACAACATTTGTCAAAATTACGTCCGCGGACAGCAACCCTGAGCGAAATTGCAATGCTGTACACACTCCTGTCGCGAACCCTTCTGCCTCTCTCTCATCAATTGCCTGATTTTTGTGACAATCGTGTGTGTTTCCACGCATCCCACCACGGACCGCAAGCAATCATTGGAGTGGTTGCTAAGAAGCTACATGGTGTAACTCTTGTTCTTTGGGACCAGTGAGGCTTAAAAGTTTTGAAGGTTTCTTGCGAGCGCGATTCAACTGATTTCCAATTTCCCTTCCTGATAACAGTGGAATTCTGTGGCGAGAACGTCTGTACGGTCTTTGTGATGCCCAAACGATGACCCCTTTCGTACAAATGGGCTTCGCTGGAATTACACGCCTAATTGCGTGGCTTGTGGTGCGTCGAGCGGATGCCATCACACCTTGTACCAGTATTCAAAATCCGGACTGGGAAGCGCATCTCGGAGGAGGTATGCGTGTGCCTGTTGGTGTCGTCGCATCCTTCGACCAAACAACGATCTATCACCAGGCAAATTTGGCGACGAGATCTCAGAAAAAGACACTCGGCTGAAAATCAGCCCCGTAGTCAACGGAATGAGCGTCGCTCGGTTTCAGCCAAACGTAGCGGCGGAGCTTGAGAAGCCCACTGCGATAATGCTCTCCCACGTATCTCCCGTGAAGGGTGTGGCAGGCGCTATTGCTGCAGCTGGTGTCATTGTAAACGAGTTGGGCTTTCGGAATTTCGAGTTGCACATTTATGGGAGCACAGAGAAAGATAGTGCGTACACAGGTAAGCGCAGGACAACTGGGATCGGTATATTCGTTTGACCTCAACAAATCGCCCTTGGGGTTGACCGTAACAGCCGCATGCACGTCGCTCATCTCTTCTCTCAATCTGACGAACCATGTATTTCTCAAAGGCGTTGCGTCTCCTGCATCAGTGCTTCCCCAGGGATGGGTGTTCGTCAACAGCTCCATTACGGAGGGACTACCACTTGCGCTTGGTGAGGCTGGCTTGTGCGGTCTCCCCGTCGTATGCACAGACGTGGGAGGCAGTCGAGAGGTTGTCTCCGATCTTCGATCCGGCACGGTGTACGGCGCCATTGTGCCGCCGGGTCAGGCGCAACAACTTGCTCGAGCCATTCTTTCGGTCCTCGCTGTTGCGGACGGCCTCGACGCTGTGGCGGGAGAGTCTTTTGTTGCCCCGGTGAAACTTGTGGATTATCTTTCCCGTGGGGAGAGCGGGGTGACTGAGTTGGAGGCACGAATCACTGACCCTCGTGTGAAAGAAGCCCGGAGGAGATTGGGTATGTTGCTCAGGGAACGAACGATTCGGACTTTCTCTCTCGCGAAGTTTTTGAGAGTCCACGAGCAAGTCATGTATCTGGGAACTGCTTACTCGGGTTACAAGGCGAACAGGGTTTAGTATCGAGTGGTGTGAATGGTCATTTCGTCTGTACAATCTGAATACATATACGATCATCACAACTCTTCCGTTTTTTTTTTTCTTCTATAATAGATGGAATTGCTTCAGCATTCCATGGGAGAACTCAAATCGCTCAAACACTATAATTTGATTTCCCACTTTCATCCCTTCCGCACCACTCCTAAGGGTGCGACTCATCCCGCAACGAGTTCGCCAGTAGAAGGCGATCAGAATCTTGAATCTTGACCAAGTATCGGGCAGTCGACGACTACGCCCTGTGTGTGGAGCTCAGAAGCCCAAACTGCTGGCTTGTCCCGATCCCGGGGGCTTATAGTCAAACCGCAACACGTCCATGTTCGTAACAGCGGGAGCAGAAGCCCCCTTTTCAGAGTCTGCTCGAGTTTTCGCTAGGTGCGCGTGCAACTGAGCGAGCAGGAGGCGATATCGAGCCCTCAGAGCGCGGATGGCGTCCGAGGGGTCTGCCATGTCGGTACGCTCCGAATCATCGTCAGCTGCGGCGTCGTGAGCATGAGAGTGGCCGACGCTGATATCGTCGTCATTAGCAGCCGCATGCGCGGAGACGGGGTTGGTCAGTGGGAAGTTGGTCGATAAGCTTGTAATCGTGGACAGTGTTTTCAAGGATCTGAGAAGCACATTTTGACGGATGAACGATGCGAGTAAGAGAACTGCCTCGGGTATTAACGCGGTGCAAGTCCACGATTCTCCTTGAATGTAATCATATCGAACACCGAAAACATCGCCCACACGGCCATCACTGCCTCCACAAGGACTAGGAACGCAAAAATCCGTAGCTCCAAGTTGAATTACACCTCACCTGATGCCAACAGTCCCAGGATGCTCCCCTTCCATTTGCTCAAGCGCTTCCGCGACTCCAGCATAAAAGCCCGCTTCCCTTCCCAATGCAAATCCATACGTTTGCCCAAGACGGCCGCCTTCGAGCAGGCCAAGGGCGTGCCCGACCGGGATGCCCTGTGCGCGACCGATGGAAGCAAAGCTGACGGGAGCGCGAGCAAGGTCGGAGATTCGGCGCCATCAGTCAGCTACGGGGGAATGCCTACTAGGACTCGAGGTCTGCCAGTGATTCGAGCGAGAGCGGGGCGTCCATTGCGCGGTTCGTCGGTTCTTCAAGAACTGTAGGATAAAAGTTTACCCTGTCCTACTGTGGTCACTTCAGTTCTTGCCGACTTCACGTACAAACGTCATCTCACTTCCCAGCACGTCAGTGCGAGAATGACATCGTCATTGATCTTGCATCCAGTGTAAGAATGAGAGTCGATCATGTCGGAAAGACAATACGTATGACAAGATAAGTACAGTTTCGTGTCCAGCACGTAAACACTGTCTACACTACGTAACCGCATGCCTCCATTACACCACCGAGGGGTTAATCGCGCCTCCCGACAACAGCTGTCCCGCCAACGAGAACGTGAGCGCGGGCGTGATGACTCCGTTTGCGCAGCCGAGACTGTTGCTGCTGAAGATTCCGCCGACGTTGGGCTGGTCGTCCTGCGTCTCGAAGCTGAACACGTTGCCGGCGGTTTTGGTGTTGGCAGCGTTCCACGTTTGCGTGGCGGTGATGTCCTGCGCGCCGTTGAACGTCAGTTGGAGCGCGGCAAGTCCGCTGGGAAAAAATATAAACGCCTGTGGTCAGTTTCGATGTCGGAAGCAATGGTCTTCGCATGCACCACTCACCCGTTGGCATCTCCCGCTGGTTGCATTCCGTTGACGGCGATTTGCAAGTTCAGGACAAACGAAGTGGGACCGGTTCCCCAGCAGCTGCCGGCCGACGCTTTAACAACGTAGTTGGGTGCTCCACCGGCACTAAGAAAAAGAAAGGGTAAGCGCCCGACCTGGGCAACAAGACAGACAATGAGAGGACTCACGCTGGTGCTGGTGCAGGAGTGGCGGGCGCGGGCGCGGGAGTGGCAGGAACGGGTGCGGGAGTGACGGGAACAGTAGCTCCTTGACCTGAAATTTGTAGAAGCGAATGAGCAAGCTGAACTCTTGTTCAAGCGTCCTCTTTTCCACACTCACCAGCAGCTTGACCCTTGGGGTGAATATTCGCGACAATCGCACCCCCCGACAAGAGCTGACCGGTCATGGTCAACGTGGGCACGGTAGCGGGTACCTTTCCGTTACACGCGACGCCGGCGGGGAGGAGGAACTGCCCGCCAATGTTGGGTCCGTCGTCAATGGTCTCGAACTGCCATTGGTTCCCGACGGCCTTGGAGTTGGCGGAGGACCAGGTGTTGGAGATGCCGATGGAGGCGAGGCCGCCAAAGGTGATGGTGAGCGCCGCGAGACCACTGGGCGGGGAAAAAAAATATCGTAAAACACTGTGCCAAACGGTAGACCAAGCCCCACAAAGAAAGTCCAACCTACCCGTTGGCGTCAGCAGCAGGTTGCTCTCCGTTCACGGTGGCCGCAATGTTGAGCTGGAAAATGTTGGCGCCCGTACCGCTCGGGTAGCACGCCGAGATGTCCCAGGCAAAGTCGTACACGGGCGCGCCGGCTGGTGCAGGTGCAGGTGCAGGTGCGGGAGTTGCGGGCACGGGTGCGGGCGCAGGTGTCGCAGGCACGGGGGCCGGTGTAGCAGGCGCGGGAACGCAAGCCGGTGGGGCCGGTGTGGCTGGCACAGGCGCCGGCGCAGGCGCTGGTGTAGCGGGCACAGGTGCCGGAGCAGGAGTGGCAGGAACAGGCGCAGGCGCGGGTACTGGAACGGGGGCAGCCTGACCTCCCGCCAGGGTCGCGACGGCCGGTCCGAACGGGTTGGGGTAAGTTGCGCCCTTGTCCAAGATGCTCCCTCCCGTGTAAATGTTGAACAGCACACCGGGCGTAGCGGGGGTGATGTGGCCCGGAATCGACACCTGCGGGGTGGCTGCGACGGTTCCGGCCGCGCCGCCCGTGACGGTGATTTCGGCGCACTGGACGTAGAACTGCGCGCCGCGGGCCGGGTTTGTGGAGGTCAGGACGTCGGCTTCGTGCAGGGCGTTGATTTCGGTGCGAAGGAAGTAGTTGCCGGCGGGGAGAGAGGAGGGGAGGGTTACTTTGAGAATACCCTTGTTGGCGATGAGGTGGATGGTGCACCACTGGGAGACCGTGCATGTGTAGGAGTAAGTGCAGTAGTACGTGGCAATGTGTATGTGGAGGTGCATGAGCATATGCATGAGTATGTCCATATGTAAGCACAAAACTGAACAGAGCTTTTGCGCGCGTGAAAACCCAAACTCACGCCTGTAGCCTGCGTCCACGTCTCCTCCTGGATCTTGAACCACCCGGCATTGGCAGGAGCGGCTGTCGCGCTCGCGCGCTGTTGCAGGTAGACCTCGCACGGTCCCACGTGGGACGGGTCAATGACGTCGTCTTGCGCGTTGTTGTGGCCGTAGATCTGGCGTTGGGATGGGTGGTGAGTGGGAGGAGATGCAACGGATGGAAGAACAAAGTAAGGAGATGGAACGGGCGAACGAAAAACGAGGCTGTAAAAGCTCACCAGCTCGATCGTTCCACCAGCTGCGACAGTGCACGTCTCTGTCGCGGCGGACGTGGGAGAAAACCCGCAAACCTGTGCCAAGACCCCGAGGGCTTCAATGAGTCTGTGAATCCGCCGAAAAAAGCGACCTGGCACACACCATGTCCTGCGAGGCCAGGTCCTTGATGGGCGAGTTGCGGAATCCGCCGGCGGGGTTGGTTATCTTTCGGACTTGGTGGGTGGGTGGGTGCAGTTGATGGATGGTCGGTCAGCAATCCGCGGGGAGCGAGCCGGCGTTTTGCACGGGCGTTGGGCCGAGCGCTACTGCTACTCACTGCACTGAGCGTTGGCTTTCGCCGGTGTATTTGCGCCAAAGATGAACGTGTGAGCGTTGGCATCGGGTACTGCGGCGAGAGCGACCAGCGCAACGAGGCCGAGGAGAGAGGTCCGCATATCGGGGTAGAGGCGGAAGCGGGATAGAGGGTATTGGCTATGGAAGGAGGTAGCAGACGAGGGGTGCGTGTTTGGGGCTTATGAATGAAATGCTCCCTGTTTTCCCTTGATCTGAGACGTAGTACGCCCGGCGCCCGGGGCTGATCTGGCAGCGGCAAGGCAGGCGGTAGCTCCGACGAATGACCCGACGCGGCTGGTGTATTGGAATGAGATGTAATGCCAACTGAATACATGTATGGGAAGGAGTAAATGCGGCGGGGCGGGTCGAGCGTGTCGTTGCGGAAGTGGAGTGACAGGAGAGCGACGTGCTCCCCTCAAATGCATTCACTCCACCGAGACTAATTTCTCTCTATTAACTCGATTTCTGTATTCTTATTCAGATAGAAACACCGGGAAATAAGTCAAGTGTGTTCGGCGGAGGAGAGCGGCGCCTGCCATATTTGGAAGAGAAAGCTTATTTCCCTTGCCGCCCTCACTTTATCCGTTTATCCGTGTTCCCTAACTCACACGCACACATCCGTGCGAAACGAATCAACCTTTTGTATCGCACGATAGTTTGCATTAGCTTGCAATACCTTGTGCTCACTGTACACAAGTAAGGTAGAGGGGAACAACACCGCAGAACCAATGTGCCAAAAAAGAATGCTCCGTCTCTCGGTCTCTCGGAAACACTTCGGAATAATACACATCATCGCGCCCATCACATAGATATACCCGTGACCTGCACGAGCCGTGTAACTAGCTACGCAAGCGTCGCCGCGATCGCCCCCCCCCCGAAGCAACTGCCCCGCCACCGCGAACGTCGGTCTCGGCGTGAGTGTACCACCCGTACATGTCGGACCGGTCGCGGAAAATATCCCACCGACCGAGGGTTGGTCGGTCATTGTTTCGACTTTGACGTGTTGGTGGGGTTGGGGACGGTGGGGGGGGTTGGGGGAGCGGGAGTGAAGGGCGGGCCTGGTGACAAGACCCCTCACAACAACAAGCAAACAAACGGCAGGGCGCACGGCACACGCCGCACGGTAGTCCGGCACAACTCAACTCACACGACCACACATTCCCGACCGTCCTTGAATTGGCGCCGTTCCAGGTCGACGATATCGCCAGATTCTGCACGCCCGTGATCGTGAGACGGATGGTCGCGAGTCCTCTGTCGAGTGCCGAGTGCCACATGCTCAAAACCAATTGCCGATCGGGGTTCGGGTGCGGGCACTGGGACCGGCGTCGGCGCTGCAACGGGGGCTGGTACGGGTGCAGAGCTGCAACGGTTTGTTCTTTCGTTGAAGAGCACGATGTTGAAAGAAAAAAACGCCAAACTCTCGCTGGAACTGGCGTTGCGGGCACAGGCGCGGGTGCAGCAGGAGCAGGAGCAGGAAGTAGGAACCTGATGGGAGCGTGGTGTGGAGGGTGACGCGCATGAGGCCGCGTTGGGGGGATGAGGTGGATTGTGCACCACTAGACGCGGGGGGGGGGGGGGGGGGGAGAGGGGGTAGGTAGTTTGTGAATCGTGTGGTGTAGTGCAATTCGTCTCAGCGGGTGCGAATCGAGACTCTCCACCCAACCCTTCAGCTTGGGTCCACGTCTCCTCCTGCAGCTTGAACCACCCGTTGTTAGCCGGCGCCGCGGTAGCGCCGGCGCGTTGCTCGAGGTAGACGCTGCAGGGTCCGACGTGGGAGGGCGTGATGACGTCGTCTTGCGGGTTGTCGTGGCCGTAAATCGGACACCAAAGGAAAGGAAAGGAGAGGGCGGAAATGACGGCGGAAGGGACGAACCAGTTCGATGGTTTCGCCGGCTTTGACGGCGCAGGGTTCGGTCGCTGCAGACGTTGGGCTGAATCCGCACACCTGGACAAACAAGTCACAAATAATCAGATTTGGGCGATTTTCGTGCATGGGCTGTGCTGAAGATCCACTCCTCACCATTTCTTGCGAATTCAAGTCCTTAATCGGAGAGTTTCTGAACCCGCCGGCGGGGTTGGTTTCTTTCGGACTACGAAACACAGAGACGAGCGTTGGTCCCGCGCACGTGCACTCGACAATACCGCATTTGCGCACGCAAGACTCACCGCATTGTGTATTTCGTTTGGCGACCGTGTTGACGCCGAAGATGAATGTGTGTGCGGACACGGACGTGGGAGACAGGGCGAGGAAGAACGCGACCAGCGCGGTGAGGGCGAGGAGTGAGGTCCGCATTTGCGTAAGGGGTAAAAAAGAGGGTCGCTGTGAAGGTGTGAAAAGATCTCAAACTTATATGAAATGGGGACCCAACGCCCTGGTCGCCGATCTCTGGTCTGAGAACTTTATCGAATTCGGACAAATTGAGAAAGGGTTTGAGACACAAATGGACCACCGTTTGGACCGTAAAGAGCTAGGCGGCTGAACGGAGTGCTCGGAAATTCTTGATGATGGTCTCAAAGTCAAGTTCTGGGCATGTGGGTGCGACTTGTCCCCTCAACGGTGAGTGGCCTTGAGTGGCCGTCGTACGAACCGAAACTTTCACGGAAGTGACCGTTCTCTTCCGCATTCGGAAAAGATTTCCAATCTAGGGATATTGAATTAAAACGTCGTTCTCGGAGAATGTGAATTGAGATGAATGCCAATTCAGCACAAAACTCCTTTGCCCACACGGAAGTTGGACTTAGAGACTGCGCGTGCTGTTGCAACGTCCACCTTTTCCATCTCCGCGTTTCGATTTTCTGGAGTCTTTTCCAGTGGGAGACTCTTGCATTCTGCCGCCGCCTTGATAACAATGCCCCTCGAAATTCTACCGACGAGTTGCGCGGCGCCAGGGTAAAGGGCCCCGACTGTTACGCATGCATTCAGTTACGCCCCTTGGCACATCTGATACGCACTTTCCGTAACGGTTCACCTGCGATTGACGATGGCCACGAATCACGTATCAATCTGCGGAATCCTCTAGTAAATTGACGCCGATTTCACGCAGTTTTGCCCACACTAACATCACTTTCTAAAACCAAACTTCCAGCGAGGGCTGGGAGGCTCTGTGAGCACGCATCGTTCAGATGATTCAGAGTGATTAATGACCCTGACGAATGCGAACACTCTTTGACCTCAGGGACCTTCTCGGCCCCCTCGCTGTGCTGCACAAAGCCGGCTCGATTGCTCAGAGGACTGGGCGTGGTAGTGCGACTGTATTCTTGGCCGGACAGGAGCAAAGGATTTACAGCTCTCCTCAAGGCGTTGCATCCTACCCGCAGAAAACATTTGGGGAAGTGGACGAGGTTGACGTCCTCGTCTGTCCGTGTGTATTGACTGTTAACTCATCGGGAATGCCGAGTTACTGATCCTTTAATCCTCGCGATGAACGTAATGAAGGGGTGGCTTCAGTTCTGTCGTGGAAGCCAACAATCGAACCATGCTCGACTTTGTGAAGCGAGTGGAGCCGAAAGCAAAGGTTTTTTTACCTGTCAAAGCCCGCATCGGACGTGATTATTCAAGACCCTCTCTGGTTTGTCACGAAAGATGGTCACGTCCGTCTGCAGCGGAGCCGCAATTTACGCAAAAGCAGGAATACTAGACGCAAAGACGGCCACAACAAAGTGGGTCGAATCTCCTCAGAGCTTTCCCCCTGATCCTAACAGCCTGCCCACCATACAGTAAAGCGTTCTACGACATGCTGATCACGTACGGCCCACGCACCAAATGGATACACAAGGCCCGATTCGTGCTCGACGGGAAATTCGCCACGTCGTCGGGAGTTTCCGCGGGGATCGACATGGCGTTTGCAGTTGTGGAGAAACTGTGGGGCGCGGATGTCAAGAACGACACGGCCAAGGAGGTCGGATACGCTCCGGCGGGCGAGACGGAGGATCCATTTGCGGAAATACACGGGCGCATAAGTGAGCTTTCCACCGATTCTGTCAAGTATTTTTCAATGACGACAGGTTGTCTAAACCGGTACAAGACTCGTCTCTGGCCTACATCGCCTCGACGGGTCTCCGGGTTATGGCTCCACTGCTCATATCGTCAATCGTCGGGTCTGTCCGCAGGAAGACCAGCAAGAAGCGCACGATATACGTGCCGATTGTTGAAGGGATGACCAACAGCTTGGGACTTGCGACCGCCGTGGAGTGCTGGGGCGCACCGATGGGTACGTACCCCCGCACGACCCGCTTCCGTTAATACTCAATTGAAACATTGGGTGCACCATAATTCAGTCGCCGATCACGTCTACTTCCAGTTCATCCACCTGCGCGCTCCCGACGCACGGCCGACCTCTCCGAAAGGGTTCGCACGGACCAGCGACGGCGTTCTCCTCCAAACATCCCTCTCACTCGCGTGGGACAGCCAGCTACCGTCCAGCATTTCCCCCGCATCCCGCGATCTCGTGCTCGTCCCGGGAATCTCGGTTCCACCCGAGACAGAGGAACTTGTTTCCGGGATCATCACCCCGCTCGCCACCGCCAACGCCAACGCCAATGCCCCAACTGTGGTGACGATTGGCGCCGTCTCTGCTCGCTTGAGCGGGGCGCCTCCTGAGCTCCTCGACGGCGCGAGTAAAGACGAGAAAGGGTATGTAGCTCGAGACTCGTGGCTGGTCTGTGCGTCAGAAATGGCCGTTGGCGGTGCGGCCGTGGAGGTGGTCGAGAGGTGGCTTGGTGCGGCTACGAAGAAGAAAGTGGTGGACTTTGTGGAGTTGAGGGTGCCTGGTGCGTGAGAGAACGAAAGATTTTTGTTCATTGCAGCTCGACGAAAAATTCAAATGACTTGTCAAGAAAATCTGAGGACCTGTTTTAAGATTATTTTATAATGACTGTTTCTTTTTTCACAACGTAAACGACTCCACTTCAATTTCAAAACGAGCTCTCCCGTCAGTTTCCACAACCTTGGCATCCGCCACGGCGTCTAAGGCAAGCTGCTCAGGCCCACACACAAACATACCAACGCTGGTTCCTTTCACTCCTTCCCCAACAGCGCACCGGTCCACAACCTTGTACAGCAGATTTCTCACGCCGGGACGGTGCCTGCTAACCAGGGGCGCCACGGGGTCCGGTGCAGCAGAAGGAATGGAGGCTCTATCGGCGCCTGCTCGTGAAGTGTCGAAAATGTGCACGTGGACGGGAGACTCGGCACCGAGCCATGGTTGGATGAGCGACATTTCCTCAGATTTCTCCGCCCGCACGGACCAGAAGAGGTATATCTGCGCACGGTGAGCAAGCACCGTGGCCCGGTCGGTCTCCTTGGTAACCAGTGCGGCGACTTTTGCCTCCGTCTCGTGCTCGTCCGGAGAAGTGGATCGCGAGGGGGAGTCCAGGATTCCGCGAATGGCGAAAATGGCGGGGGCGACACCGCTTCCACCGACAATAAACACGTATGCGTCGTGCGGCTTGGAGAGAACTCCGAGCGGGACGCCGAACGGTCCTTGCATCGCCACTGGCAAATGGCGAACGGGAGATAACATTCAGACTCGTAGATCGACGGGTGAGAACACCTTCAACGTACCTTGTATACTCTCCGCATTCTGCTCTTTGGTCAGCGCAATCACCCTCTCCGTCCAATTCTCGTAGCCATACTGTGACCGGGCTGGGGCGACGAGGAACTGCATTTCCTCCGCGCTAGCACCGGAAAGACTCCACGGATGGGCTTCCCTCCCGCCCCACCAACCGCCGACGGGTAGCTTGACGCGCATGAATTGGCCTGGAAGAATGGGAATGGGTCGGGCTAACCGCACGTTGATGACGAGGAGTCCGCATGCTTCGTGGGTGACAGAGGCAACAGAGTGTTGGCGGAAGTTTTGGATGATACGGAGGATGACGTCGATGGTGTAGAGGAGAATCCCTGGTGGTGGGTGTTAACCCATGGTTACGCATGGTTAGTGGGCGTTGCAGCGTGCAGACTCCAAATCATCTCACCAGGCAGAGCGAAGTAAATCGACATTGACGCATGCAAATAACTGACTAGTGTGCCAAAAATGCCAAAAAAGTGCAACGCGTAAAATGTGTTGTACAAGTTCCTTCTGAACCACGGAAGCGAGGTGATTGCCAGGATAAGGAATGCCCCCATAGCGATCCAGCCCGTCACATAGAGATAGTTTAGCACTCCCCACGATCCATCATAGAAGGTTGAAAAGACCTCCGCCATTGGCGTCGTGTAGAGTGCGATAGAGAGCAGAGAAACGAGGGTGTGGTAGATAAAAATCCAAAACGATACCCAGCCGAGCCACCTGTGCATGCGCAAAGTGAGAGTGTAGTCCAATCCGAGCGCGCTACCAAGGGGGGAGCTTTTCGAAACTGGAAGCAGGACGAGTCCCAGAATGAAAGCCGATATGTCGCCGGATGAGTGTACGAGTGCGCCAATGAAAAGGTCACCCCACGAGATGGGGATGTTTTCACCCTCGTAGTACTCAATGTGACTGATCCAAGATGCCCTCTGTACAAAGTGCAGGGGTTCTCAATCTCTCCCATCTCGATCATCATCATTCAAACTACTCACGGAACAAATCCCGTTGATGGCAAGTAGCACGAGAAACATCGCAACGAAAAACCAGATGAGCTCTCCCACATTTACTGTGGTGGATCGGAACGGCATCTCCGCGAAGAACTTGCTGAAGCGGCCACTTCTTCGACACGCCAGAACTGCAAGAATGGATCCGCCGATGAAGGCGTAGAATATGGCCAAGCTTTGGCGCATGGGGACGTAGTACACATCGTATGCTTCGTTGCAGAAGTCTGAGAAGCATCGTTCGGGATGCCCCTGCAACACTGTGTTGGCATGCGGAGTATTGAAGGTGTCGACATGCGGAGTGTTGAAGGTGTTGTTGAAGGTGTTTGATCAAAACCTCGAACGGATGAACCACGCACAGTGAATGTAAGCCCAAGACGCTGGGAATATGAGGACCGAGAGGGCGATTAGGACGACGGAGATTGGGTCTGACGCCATCACAAGTGTTAGTTTACGATTCGGGGTGAATGCAAATCTTCTAAAAGACCATCGGAGTACCTACGGACGCCGCAGCGTTAAAACTGAACATTCCGCTCGCGAATTCCTCGAATGACGGCTTCGGGGGGATCTTTTCTGTGGCCTTTCGGGAGGATGCCGGATTTCATCCAATCAGCTTTGGACCACGGGCTCACGAAGCGGAAATTCATTGGTCATCCACTATGTTGATTCCCCGACCGCAAAGTAATCTTGAAAAAATATTGAATGCTCTATTGTTCAGAAACCAACTCCAGTGGGCGTTGGGTATTCAAAACGACGCACTTCTCTACAAAATCGCCTGCAAAGACCTCTTTCAAAACACAACTCATTCTAGCAGACCAAAGACAAAACATAGGAGCACAGAAGAAGAGCAAAAGTCCATATGAGCCATAAAGATCGTCATCCAAAAGCTTCCGTGATGCTAGTTCCAACCATATCACAACTTCGAACTGCTTTCGTCCCTTGCCCTCCTCTCATGCTCCGTTCCCCGTTTCTCATCAGTCAGTCCCATCATCTTTGGCAAATCAGATGCCAGAAGCTCCTCAACATTTTTAACCATTTTGCTGTCGACCCTAATTCTTCCCCAATCGACAGCTTCGAGTCCCTTACGAAGTTCTTCCACCGGCGGCAAGTCGCCTTCAGGGATGCCGTGCGAGCGCCGGATAGAAACCAGGTGGTGTGGCAGGTCCGCGATCAAAGCTGCCCTGGACGCCCTCGAAGCGAACAGAGGTAAGCGGGATTGAAGGTGGTTGAGGAGGACAGCGTGTGCCTGGACATGCGGGTACCGAAAGAGGATCATTCAGACAAAATGAAGCCAACCTCGCGCACGCAGAGAGAAATCTTACCCTGGCAGTCCGCGCTCGTCGCGCCATCTCGTTCACTTTGCGCACGAGCGAGTTGGCCGGGAGGTCCGCAAGGTCTCGCATGAATGTAACGTGGTCGCGGCGCAAGAGATCCGCCATGTCATGGATCTGCGACGAACAGATTCATCAAATGCGTACGGTAACTGTGCACATATGAAGAACCGCTTCGCATTGACTAACTCACCCTATAACCCTTCTCCCAGAAACTCCCAACGTATACCCTGACCACCTCGGGCGTTTTAAACACCCTCGCTAAGCTCCACATTAGTGCGCCGTAACACCTTCACAGAATCACAACGCTGTTATCAGTCCACGACACACATGCGCAGTTTCATAATCCCAAACGCACCTCATCAACTCCGCCCCACCCACTCCATCCGCCTTGTTCAGCACCACGCGCACCTTGCCCGCATCTCCCTGCCCAACCACCTCCCCCACCTGGCTCCCGACATCCAGCCTGGCCGGGTCCACCACAAGTACGACCAAGTCAGCCCGGTCGGCGAACCAGCGTGCCGCGCGGGGGAAGTCGTATGTGCGCGGGGTCGGGGAGGAGAGCAGGCCTGGAGTGTCGATGAGAGTGAGGTGGGAGAGCGTCGGGTGGGGAAGGTGGGAGACTTTGAAGCGGCTGGGGGCAAGTCGGGTTGATTGAAGACTCCAAGTCACCGCATCTTCGATCGGCGAACACACCTCAAGAATCCTCCTCCAAGTCGCGCGAGTCCGCCAAAGGGTAAATCGGGTGAGACGCAAGCGGCGTCACCCGGGATGATTCTCGGTGTGGGCCCATGCATGACGGCGACAAAGGAGTCGGTCTAGAGTATACGCAAAAGTAGGGCGGTGGACGGCATGGGCGAACACTTCAGCAAGCTGTAAACAAAGAACAACGGTTTGCGCATACGTACGGTGGGTTCGGGGCCAATGAAGGAGCCCGGGTATTCACGTCCGAGAAGGTGCTTGATCTGGTTATCGGGAAGTCGCAATACAATTAGCGAGTGCATGGTAAGGGAACCCCAACCAGATGACAAGTCGGAACACATGCTCGAACAGGAAGACTAATCGTTATCGCACGATTGAAAAGCCTTTGACAGACGCTGCAAACCACCAATAAGGGGACCCCAGCTCATACAGCAACACTCACAAAGGTGGTCTTCCCAACCGAATACTGCCCAACAACCAGAACCATCGGCACGGCTCTCACGTCCGCTTCAGTCCAAGCCGCCGGGTCTGGCCACCTCGAGAAGTCCTGGGGGTCTCCGAGGCCCGCCTTTGGGCCAGGCGGAAGGTCGAAGCCGTCCTCTGTTGGTGCAAGCGGGGCCAGGGCTGTCTCCAGGGGCTTGAGCTTGCGCGAGTGGAGGAGCGCCAAACGGGAGAGGAGCTCCGCGCGGTGAATCGAGGAGTCTGCAGTGGGGAGCGCGAGAGGCAGCGCGGGTGCTTGCTGTTTCGGAGTCGATCGGACGGGCCGAGATGACTTCGCGGCGGGGGCCGAGGTTGCTGCTGCTGCGGATGCGGATTTCGGGGCAGCAGCCGTGGCAGGAGTCACAGCTGCAGCCACAGCAGGGGCTGAAGCAGGAGAAGGAGTGGAGGCGGGAGCTGGTGGAGGGGAAGCGGCTCGCGCTGGAGCTGGAGCAGGAACCGGGGGCGGCGCAGAGGTCTCCTCAGCGACAGGATCCTCTTCGCGTTGTTCCTGGTGCTGTGGCTCCTCCGGTTCGTCGTCCCCCTGGTCGTGCGAGTCCCCCACCTCCACCTCAGCTCTCAGGTCCCGCTCTTCCTCCCTTTCTTCCTCCTCCGCCGCTTCGTGTGGTTCGTCGACGGCCTCGGCTTCGTCACCATCACCGCCCGTGTCGTCGCTGCGCGAAAATGGGGACCGGTTGTGTTAACACGTTTTGCGTCCGCCACAAGACGATTTTTCCTTCCCGATCGCTTAGCAAACTATTACGCGCTGTCTTTGCTCGCTTACCTCTCCTGCGTGCCCTCCCTCTCGTCCCAGTCGTCCGCGTCGTCCATTCTTGTAGGTAAGGTGGTTGGAACGAGTTCGATTCTGCGCGATCGGATGGTGCTTCGCAGGCTCGGTACGTCGGAGCGACAGAGGAAGGTATGTTGCCGAGCTTTGCCTGTGTGTGCACGTGTGGGATGTCAAGATCTGCCGCGAAGGTTCCGAACCTTCCCAGTGCCTCTTTCCACGATTCTCGTCAATTGAAACAAGTAACTACATTCAAAAAAGCCAATATATGCGGTCAATACATGCAATGTCGTCACTGCCGCTTCGGTTGCCGCAACATGGCCGTATACGGCTGTGTTTTCTCCTCGTCAAAGTATGTCATGACCTCTCTTTCCTCGAATCCCAGCCTCTTGTAGAACGGAACGTTCTTCTGGTTGGTGCTCCGCAGATAGCACGGCGACCCGTCCGCGTCGGCTCGATCCAGCATGTCCTTGAGCACTTTGACGTCCAGTCCGTGGCCCTGGTGACCCGCCTTTGTGCCAACCATGTGCTAAAGCGTGGCAAGGAGGGAAAGGAAATGAGAGGAGGATGGGCATGGCATGGGGAGCGTTTTCGGCCACAAGCGAGGACAAACTTACGACGAAGTAATACTTGTCAATATTGTCGCCCAGGTGCTCCTTCCTCGCTTCGTCCGTCACGTCTGCAGTCTCCACGAACACGCGCCAGAAGTACACGGGGTCCTCCACCAACGACTTCAGAATGCACCCAAACGCCTCAGCGGCGGCGTCAAGCGTCGGAGGGTCGTCCTGCAGGTATCCAGGCGGGAACGTGACGGCAGCAGAGACGACCTCGACGGTGTGAGAGTCGAAGGGTGTGCCCGGGGGCTGGTTGACGATGACACACACGGAACGTGGGATGGCGCGGGTGTACTCGATCGTGGTGCGGTAGTAGTCCAAGGTGAAGTCGTCGCTTGGCTTCTCGCCGCTGTTGACCCAGGTTTGGAACGGGTCTGCGGGGACAGCACGGAGTTGGCAGTGGCATTGGTTTTGCAGAATGAGGAAAAGGAGTAGGTCCAAGAGATGAACTCACCGCCTTCAAAAGCGCATTTCGAACAAAGAGCGGCGCTATCCACAAGAGCTTTGTGAAGTTCCGGGTCCGTGTCGGTGAAAGAATGGAGGTTCAAGACTGAGTAAGGGAATGGCCGCGAGTTGGGAGGTAGGTTGCTTGCGGATGAGCTTTCATTCGCAAGAGACGTTGAAAGAGATGCAGGTTCGCTCGATTCGTCTGTTTGACGCAATGCTATTGGAGTTTGTGGGGGTTGTGCAGGCATTGTATCGGTGACCATTGGCGATCGCAAGGCATGATTCTACGCACCATTTGAGAGAAAGTCTCTTTATTTGTCATCGCGCTTATGGCGCGGTCCGGCTTCCCGTCCATCGGTAACACGGCATTTCAAATCAGGTACCGTCTATTTTGGCGCCCGTGATTCATTCAGCAGGTTCCCTCTCTCATCCCGGTGTGGAAGAGCTTCAATTGGTGTTCCGCTTGCCGATTAGCCGGAGATTCGCGGGTGGCGGATGTTGGGTTGTGTAGTTGTAACGGTTTACATACCACATGCCATGAACACACTCCGACCTTCCATGCACTGACCTCTATTTATTCATCCTAAGCTGAACTGCGCTCCAACAGTGAGAAGGACTCACACTACATTAGCTACCACGCGCAATCATCAAGAGTCAAGCGCCCAATGAACTGCAGCCTACCCCCACCCCCTCCAATGCATGCGGCGTCAGTACCTTGCGAGTCCACTCCATGAAACCAGTCGGGCAAAGAGAAAATAACGAACTAAGTCCATCAAAAGTGCAAAAAGAACCGAAGTTGGCAGAGGGTAGGGCGATAACCAGGGATAAACCACTCAAACCGATGCTCTGAAGACCGGCGTGGGCGATGGTGTGGCCTGCTGGGAAAACCCTCTGAGCCGCTGTACCACTCGTTGCGGCACATACACGGGCCAGGCTTCCCTGGCGGTGCTGCGCCACCCACACCTTCGTTCAGATCGATTCTCGATATGGCGACCCAAGCACCGGACTCCCTGACCGCAGAGCCTTCATGATTCGCCCCCCGCGAGGGTGACAGGTCGAGACCCGGGCTGCAAAGACTCATGCGCCCGGTGGGGTTCGAACCCCAGCCTCCGACTGACTAACACGGTGTTTGACCACCTAACCGCGAAGTTAGGAGTCGGAATCCTTCCGAAAATAGCGTCCTTGAACTATGTTTACCACTAAGAAAAAAAACAATCCCAGAGAGCAAATCCACTCAAAATCTTTGCTCTTTCGTCCTTTTTCTTCCTCTGAGAGCGCCTGTTCTAACGATATCACAGTGGTCACTGAAGAGCCAACAAGCAACATATTTCCACTCTACTTTCGATGAGCAAACTACTCAGAAACTCTCGCAAAAGCTCATGAAAACGATTGTTCGAAAAAACTGAGGCAGCTTTCCCACTTTTGCCGTGACCGCTGGGGTGTCTAGGCACTTCACAATTTCACATTCCCCACCCGCACATTCCATGTCCACCACAGATATTCTCGGCCCCTCCACTGGCGCAGTCCGCCGCATTCGACCTGGCGGCGCCCCGCCGGGAGCTCAGGGCCAGTCCGCTCCAGACGAACCCAGACGCTTCGAAGCTCCGCAAGTCCCCTTGTGAGTCCTCTCGGCGGCGAATGGAATTCGAACCTGAAGGAGATGGATCGATCGAGTATGGAAACGTGTGCTGGGATGGTCGGGATCCTGCGAGCGGCGATGGTTGGAGTTGGAGAGTGGTTGTGGTGATTGTCAAATGTCATGGAAAGACCTGGGCGCCAATCGACCATTTCGACGGTTGAGACACACTCTCGAGAATTAAAATTACATGGACAAGCTGGACGGAGGGACGGTCGGCGTCATATGCGGGGTGGAAGACGGTCCGCTGACGAGTCGAGGACTCCATAACTGTTACCGGCCGAGCCCGCGCTCCCACATAGACGTCGCTGATGGGCTTCTTGTTTATCACGAATATCGCGTCGTCGCTTCACATACCGCGCTTCCTTCTCGTCTTCACGCCTCTTACCGCAAAACACCATTCAACTACCCCTCCCATCCCATCCCCACCCGCAAGCTCCACCCTCCTCAAGCTCCTCACCTTCACCTTCCTCATGTTCACGCTACCCATCTACTCCTACTTCTGGTCCAGGGATAACATGTGGAATGGTACGTTGCGCGCTTGCCCGAGGAATGCAGGCAGGACTTGCCCGGCGGCTGCCTCGTCGCGTCGTAACGTGTTCAGCACCGAGGCGTATATGTCGTTACGGACTACGTGGGCCTGAAGGTCCCACTCAGCTTTTCGATTTGCGAGCGAAGAGGACGTGTTAGAGGACTCTGTCACTGAGGACGACAACAGACACGTAGTGACGTGGAATTTATGATACTGCGAGGTGGCAATGATCGAACCTAAAGCGCAGGAGGTGCTGCAACCCTCCATTGCGAGAGTACGGGACCTTTCCAATCTCTCACTCTTCTCTTCCCTCACCCCCGTCTCTTCACACCACCACCTCACCCCCAGGTAACCTAACCTACGCCGCCCTCACCGCCGCTTTCGTGGCCAACGCCGTCGTCGTGGGGTACGTCGTGGTGGCGTTTCTGGAACCCATCGATCCGTCGTACGGAGGGCAGGTGCCCTCGGCGCCGAACAGGGATCGGAGCGACTGAAGGGTGGAGCGGAGGTGGAGGTGGGGGAGGGCGGTTGGGTGTGCGTGCATTGGATGGGAGGGCGGCGGTGGGCTGACGTAGGATGGAATGGTACATCACCGTCGACGCGCCGAGTGGTGGTCTGTGTATAGTACGTATCTTGTAAACCGTGACGTAACTCGAGATGCGTGTACGATGATGTGTGTGTGACGAAAATGGTGCTACCTGCTGTGCATTTATTTACAAATGAGCACGTCATACTTGTGTCGAAACTATCCATGCAGCGGTCCGTCAGAACATCTCTCCATGCAGGAGCTTTCCCCCGTGGCTAGCCTCGCTTGATCTCGACGGAGGAATGAGGGCGAAGTGGTGCAAAGGTTTCCTTGCGTGAGAAGTCCTTCACCACTTCATCCCAACAAAACCCTCCCCCTTCCCCGCGAATCGGAATCGCAGTGACCCGGACCTCTTTTATAGTGACCGCATTGGTACCAGCTCTTGCAAATGGTATCCGACGGAGTTTAGTTGGACGGGATCCACCCCTCCGTGGTATGACTTTGCACGGAGAGAAAAAGGCCCCGGAGTGCAGAGCCGAGGGTAGAATGGGGGTGGAGGATAGGATCATTCACTGTGAGGGTGCTTGGCATGAGGTCGAACATGCATTCTATTTGTAGAGTCCCCATTTGAAATCCAGCGCACGTGCGCCCTGCTACCCTTACCCTGCCATCCAGACAGCCCAGCATCGCACCGAGCGAAAGTTTCTGGACTTATCCCGTGGATAAAGATTCGACGGGAATCCTCGACTCAAAATTGCCGATCGTTGGGCAAATCCACCAGTGACCAATTACATTTCCGGGTACCTTTTCGGAGTTTCCATCACAGCTCCTCCTTCGCGCACTCAATCATGCCGTCTGCCACGCTGCCTGTAAGTCGTGCCGACCGTTTCGATCGCACGCTGTCACCGATTGTATGACTCTTTCGCCAACTTTCGCCAAGCCTTGTCCCGACGGTTTCCCGCGCAGTTCCTCCATGGCCCCACACGATTACACGTGGCTGTTCGTAGTAGGTCTTATACAGGCGTTTGTGGATGCGTACGGCATCGGTGCAAACGACGTGGCGAACTCTTTTGCGACAGCGTGAGTTTTCTCAACCCTGTCTCGGATTTTTCCTCTATCGACTGCCTTTTAATCGCGATTCGGCTTTGCTATGTGTGTGCTGCACAATCATTTCAGTGTAGCATCGAAAACAATATCGCTACGAACAGCATGCATTATCGCAACCTGTCAGTATGGACCCTGTCATCAATTCTTGCCAAAACCGCTCCCCTTCCCTCACACAAACGTCTTTCATTCATGCAGTCGCGGAGTTCCTCGGTGCGGTTCTACTCGGGAGGTCCACCTCTGAAACAATCCGCTATGGGATTCTGCAAGCGGACTTATTCGGTCAACAGCCGGAAATCCTCATGCTTGGAATGTGGTGCGCGCTTATTGGATCTTCAACCTGGGTGCTCATCGCGACATACAACGGGTTTCCGGTGTCGACCACGCATTCAATAGTCGGAGGAATCGTCGGAATGGGCATAGCGGTTTTCGGCGTGCGGTCCGTCGCGTGGGGTGTGAGTTCTTCCCGCAGCGTTCATGACAGCCCAGTGCAGATATTTGTTCCGTTTAGTGGAATGGAGTCTCAAAAATTGTGGCCTCGTGGTTCATTTCCCCTGCCGCTGCTGGATTACTCGCATCAGTCATATATTTGGTTATTAAATACGTCGTCATGTCGGCGCGGAACCCATTTGAAATGGGGCTCAAAACCCTTCCGGTGTTCTTCTTTATTGTGGGTTAACTTCATCGGAATGATTTTGCGAACAACGCTCACTGTATTCCTGCCCCAACAGACTATCGGAATCAACCTCTTTTACATATTGCTAAAGGGTGCCGGCAACATGACAGATGTGAGTTCTGAACTTGTGTGCGCAACATTAACATTGCCTCACCTTTGCTGTTCCAGCCGGTAGACATGCCAACCGCACAAAAGATTGGGTTTTTTGGTGGCATATTGCTTGCGACCCTCCTCTGTTCATTGTTTTCGTACTTTTTCTATGCTCCAGTGAGTTCTCATTATGTCCCAGAGAATGATATGAGACCAACCGGGTTCGTGTTACTTTGCAAAGTGGCTCAAGCGAGTGCTGTATGAGGAGGAAGATTTAAAGATTTGTGAGCCACTTACGTTGCCGAACGATTCTTAATGTTCTAATGTACCATCTTTACACTATGGAAGGGCAAATTCCACTTACACCTTTCCTCGGACGTCAGCCACCTCGCAAAAAATCGCTCACACCATGGGGAGAAGAACGAATGCGTGCAGAACGCGCAGCAGCGTTCGTGAACATGGAAGACAAACCTGAAGAATCCCACGGCACCACCCTTTACAGCCCCACTGATGTATGGGACGCTATGGCTCGACGAAGAACGGTCCTTGGTAAGGCCGCTGCGGTCTTCGTCCATGGCACCGAGGTGGATGTTGCGAACCATGAAGCAGAGAAGTATCGTGGTTTGCAAGAAGAAGCCGTGAAGTACGATTCAAGGGCTGAGGTAGGTCTGGCTGCCACTCGTTTGCTTGTCATGCGAGATTACAAACATTTCAACTTCGAATTCAGGAACTTTACTCTTTCCTCCAAGTTTTCACTTGCACCTTTGCTTCGTTTGCGCACGGCTCCAACGATGTTGCCAACGCGATTGGTCCCCTCGCGCTGATCTACGCAGTTTGGTCAGAAGGCCGCTGCTTTAGTTTGAGGACTGTGAACGTTAACGTAGCTCCTTGGATGCTTGCGTTTGGAGGTGTTGCCATTGATATTGGGCTGTTGACCTATGGATACAATGTCATGAGGGCACTTGGCAACGTAAGTGGAGCTGGAATGCATCGACGCTTCGTTCGCTTTGTGTCTCACCCAACTCTCGTATAAAGCATATAACGTACCATTCTCCGTCCAGAGGATTCTGTGAGTACCTGGTGAAGTTAAAATCTTTGATCCGTCAAACTCACATTTCCGCTGAAGCGATGGAGCTTGGAACGTCGCTTACCGTGCTCACCGCTTCCTACCTTGGCATTCCCGTCTCCACGACGCACTGCATCACCGGCGCCACAGCTGGCGTGGGCCTTTGCAATGGGAAGCTGACCGCATTAAACTGGAAGCTTCTTGCCTGGTGTCTCTTTTCGGTGAGTTTAGTCTATTCTTGTGAATGACGTTGTGCTACGAACCCCTCACTCTTTGTTAATCTCCTAGTGGCTGGTGACCCTCCCTATTGCTGGTGGGATCGGTAAGCAAATTTAGTTCTGTTTCCTGGCGAAATCAAATCTTATGCTCCTTGATATTCGCAGCCGGCCTGCTAATGGCGAGCTACGTCAATGCCCCAGTTCGGGTTCAAGTATAAGAAAAAGACGGGGTCTGGGAATTGGTAGTTTTGCCTCACTCAAAATTATTCTTTATTATTTGGTTTGTATTGTCAGAGTTGTATCTTCGATTGTATCTGTTTCTTCGGCAGCGGTTGTTGTTGGCGTAACGAAGAAAGTCACTTGAGGCCTTTAGCGCACTCCGAGAGTAATCTGTGTCAGCAACGCGTATCAACTGACATGGCATACGAAGCCCTGCGCGGGCGCTGTGCGTGCGAGAGCGCGGAGATGTGCATATGCTAATCTTTGACGCGAAGAGCGGCAAAGACGTTTATTCTCGTTCCAGTCCAGGAAAACACACAAACACCAAGCTATTTTAACATAATCGTTCCATTCTATTCTGCAAAGATACGTCGGAAAGCAAGCCTTCCTATCATAATCAGCTCATGCCCGAAAAAATAATCAGATCCAAGCGTCCACTCGCTCCAAACCGACTAGTAGACTCTCTCCTTGAGACACAGTCCAACCTTGTTCGTCGGTCGGTAAATTCCCTGAAACTGTGTCATGGAGACCTTGGGGAACACGTCGTCCTTGAGGAGCAAATTGTACCGACGAATGATAAGAGAAATCGCGATCTTGGTCTCCATGATGGCGAACTTTGCGCCGACACACTGCCAGTGCATATCAATCGCGTCAGTTGACATCAATGTGATCTGTACATGCAATGTAGCTTACAGGGTGTCGTCCCAATCCAAACACGGCCACATTGTAATTCGTGTGCAAGCTCCCTTCCGTCATATGCACCGGCTCTTTTGCTGTATCAGCACCGGCAGAGGGCAGACCAATCTTCCCATCCAGCTGCATGAACTGCACTTTTCTGTCTGGGTCGAATTCTTTGGCGTTGGCGCCGTAGATGGATTCGTCAAGATGCAAAGAAGGGTGCGAATACCCGACCATGGACCCCGCAGGGATGTCGCAGTCGTTGAATGAAAAGTCTTCATCGAGAACCCTGCACAGTGGAATGTGTTGATGAGAAAAAGTTTCAATTTCACGAGTATCAAGCGCTCACCTGAACGCCACTCCTGGGGCTGTGAGGCGGATATTCTCAAACATCACTCTCTCAAGCAGGCTCATACGATTCAGTTCATCCACAGTCGGTATCGCGTCGCGGAAGTCGGTACCCTTGTACTGAGCGAGAACATCTCTTTGCTCGTCCATTAAGCGCGCTGCGAGCTTGGGGTCGTGGGCGATGCGCACCTTCGGTAATGAAATCAGAAAATGAACAGCAATAATCGTCGTGTTTACCACATTTACCAGGAGCCAAGCGAGATTTGCGTATGTGTTGAGCTGAGCAGCAAACAAAAAACCCCAAAGGAGGAACAGGGTGCGCTGCATCGGATCGTCCACTCCTTGAGCTGCGACCCTGTCAAAGATCCAAACAAGGTAGTCATTCGATGACTTTGTAGTGGCAGCGCTCTTCTCGTCATAAAGCTCCTGCAAAATGGCTTTCATCCTTTTGTACACATCTTGAACCTCACGAACGGCTTTGGCTCTGTTCAAGTGTGTTCCGAGTTGCTAATTGATTTCAAAACACATTCAATAGACGGTGGAAACCCCCAAACAATTGGCAGCGGTCACCTGCATGAGTCTTTCTATGTCTGTTTTCATCACTAGCGCTTTCAGTTCCATTCCCGTTTTGGACTGAGCCGCTACGTCACACAAGCAGCGGAGATTGATGGCCATAACGAGATCGTAGCAGTCGGAAAAGACGTCGACAACCTCTGACAAGACGGCAATGAATGAACATAAGAGCACTTTTCACATGTCGAGGACAAACCTCCTCCTTTGGCCCACCCATCTCTCTGCGTCATCGTCTTGACCTCGTCCGCGATGTGAGATGGGACGAAGGGGTCCGCGAGCATGCGGTTGACAATCATCGCAATTTCAGGTGTTCCACTAGGGGCTTGCGGGCTGAGCAAAGGGAGACGGTGGTGAAAGTAGGGAATGGAATCGAATAACCGTCCATGCTCACTCTGGGGTAAAATGACCGGTGAGTTTGGACACGGCTTTCATGAAGTTAAGAGCCTTTGTTCTGTGAAAAGCATTCACGACTTGGCTTCCGAGCATGAGATATATCTTTCCCAAAAGTGGGATCTTGGCGCGATGACGAAAGGTTCATGCTGAGTGGGGTGGGGCATCCTCCAGAAACGCACCTTGATAACAGCAACGGGACCGTAGTGCTTGTTGATTTCAATGAATACCGTGCGATGGTCGCGCAGCAAAAGTCTGACGAAGTGGACGAGGGACACGTTCGGAGGGTCTCGTTTACCTTTCGGAGACGCGAACAGAAGGCCCCAGAGGAAGAAGAAGGCGATGGCACCAGCTGCCACGGCAGCGGGGATTGCGGTGGGACTGGAAAAATCCATTCTATCAAGGACAAAGTTGCAGGGAATGGATTTGATGTATCGGCTGACGGATACAGATAACCTTGGCAAATATATTAGCTACTTCCCCTCTTTTTTTTTTGCGCTTGCCCCCTTCTCCTGAATTTATGTCACAGATACTGTTTCGCGTTGGTTGGTATTGCACGAAGATGCTGCCAAGTACGATTCAGGGGTGGGGGTTGCGCCGGCTGACATTCGTTTCTTTAAAAACGTGACACTGCCACAAATCATGTTTCATTTTACTCATTTAGAAGCTTAACTCTAACCCTCCAAGTCTTCGCTTGCACCTCAAGTGGGCTTCTTTCGCGTACGGCTGCAATAATGTTGCCAACAACGCCGCTGGTGCCTGGCGCTGATCTCGCAGTTTTGTCGGAAGGCACTGCTTCAGCTTGAAGGCCGTGGACATTGACTTAGCGTCTTGGCAATACAAAGCATGGAAGCGACGAACGCCGCTCACCGTCCACACCGCTTCCCACCGTGCATTCCTGTCTCTATGACGCACTGCATCCACGGCGCGACAGCTGGTGTGGATTTGAAATGGTGAGTTGACCGCATTGACTACAGTGCCTTTCCCTTGCATTCTTTTGTCACATCTATTCTCATCAATGACGTTGCGGTGCGAGCCCCACATCCTTTTTTATGTGGTATTGGCTTGTTACCCTCCCGTTGCAGGGTTGATCGGTAAGCGATTTAAATAATACGTTGTGGTATTCGCAGCTGGACTGTTAATGGCGACGGAGCTACATACGCCAATTACCCCAGTCCGAGTTCAGAGTACATATGCATCACAACAAGGGGGACTGAAGTAGTTTTGATGGGTGAATTGTTGTCTGATTCGAAACTCATTACGTATGGCTTATTCGTTTGTGCTGCGATACCTGGTCTTCAAATTTTTACATGTGTCGGATCCGCAGCGGAAGGAGATCAATGGCGTTGAGGTATATCCGCGTGACGTGGGCTGTTCGCGGGTGACCGCCCACGGCTAACCAAGGCATGCCTGCGAGCTGTGACACAACTGCATGATGCCACCACGCTTTGACACGTTGGAACCAAGTGCTTCGTTGGGAAACGCGAAGGGATTTTAGTGAATGAGCGGCGCCAAGGGGCGCGGGTAAAAAGCCCGGGAGATCACTTGACTGATCGCCAAGAGGATGAGCAACCGAAGCCAGGCCGCTATTATACCTTATACAACGTTAAAACGCTCGCACATCCGTGGCTTCGTCATAGGTCGCGATCCCCGATGCGCTCTTTCTCACTGCTCCTTGCCGCGCTCGCCGCGTTCGGCGCAATCTGCGTGAATGCACAGACTCCTCCCAACTATGTCTTCGTCTGGGACATTTCCAGTTGTTATGGAGGAGCACCCCACTTCACATTCCAGCTAAACATCAAAGCTAGCGTGAATGGGGACCAGCCTGCAGCGGACGCAAACGGTGGATTGGCTGCCCTCACAATCACCTTCGGAGGGGTATGTCTTCATACCGTTCTTTTTCAAAGCCGCCGCAGTGCTTAGCCTGTTTTTCAACGAAAGTACGATACTATCACGGGAAGTGCCTCGGCCACCAACAACCAAAAGTTCTCCGGGAACCAGTGGTCGTTCGAGACTGTAGATGACGGCCCCAACATTTCGGGACAATTCCAAGCGCCCGTCGGGGTTACTTGCATCAACGGACTTCCCTCGGTCCTCCCAACTTTGTCCATGAATGGACAGCTTGTAGGTTCCTCCCGCCTTCACGTTGCACAAGCATCTTTGTCCTTAAAAACCCCGGTCCCACAGCTCTCGGGTGGCGCAATCAATGCTGTCATCATGCCCAAGCCTGGCTTCGGGGGTGCCGCACCGGCGCCCGTTCCCGCGCCTGCCCCGGCCACACCAGCACCTGTGCCAGCGACACCAGCACCAGTGCCCGCCACACCTGCCCCAGTGTGAGTTTTGCTTACTCTCTTCTGTCCTGTCGATTTTGTGCTCCTGCTCACATATGCAAAATGTTTGCAGTCCCGCCGCCGCAGCCGGCGGAGCCCCCGTGTACGACTTCGCTTACGAGTTTGCAGCGTGCTACCCGAGCGGCGGTGCATCAAACATTGTGCAACTCAACATCGCAGCCACCGTGAACGGCGAGCAACCTGCGAACGACGCCAACGGGTCAGTACACATGAACATTGTCGCCATCCATTGTTATTGTGCTTTCCTTGGCTCACTGAATCCGCTTGTCCTGTCCCGTACAGTGGTCTCGCCGCCCTCACCATCACCTTCAACGGCCTCGCTTCCGTCGGGATCTCCAACACCTGGTCGTCCGCAAACTCCAAGGCGGTCGGGAACCAATGGATGTTCGAGACTGTCGACGACGGCCCCAACATTGGCGGACAGTTCCTCCTCCCTGCCGGAGTCGCTTGCAGCGGGCAGGTCCCGGCAACGGTGCCCACACTCAGCATGACGGGTCAGCTCCTCTCTGGTGGTGCGATCGTCGCAAACATCCACCCCAAGGGTCAAGCAGCTGCCACTCCCGCACCAGCCCCCGCAACACCTGCTCCTGCCACTCCTGCGCCAGTGCCCGCAAGCGCGGCTCCTGCACCGGCCATGCCAGCGCCAGCCCCCGCGTGAGTAGTACTTCCTGTCAAAAGTGACGTTCCCATCGTTAACCCGCCCTTTTCATTGTCGCAGTGCTGGAGGCGCTCCCAACTACGTCGTTAAAGCAACCACTGGTGGCTGCTGGGGAACCGGTCCCACCTCCTTCCTTTTGAACTTGCAAATATCTGTCAACGGGGAACAGCCCGCGGCTGACGCCAATGGGTGAGTGCCAGATGCGAAGACAATTGCTTCAAATAGCGAAACTGACCAACGTTCAACTTTTCATCAGTGGTCTTGCTGCACTGCAGTTGACCTTCAATGGCGCCCAGGACATTACCGCATCGCAAAGCTGGAACGCGGCCAACACGAACACCGCGGGCAATGTTTTCAGCTTTGAGACGCAAGACGACCAGCCCAATGTCGGTGGAATTTTTAGCAGCAACAGTCTCGCCTGCACAAATGGAGTGATCACACCCGCGCTCACGTTCTCGTTGGCGGGACAGCTGTTGTCAGGAGGGGCGATCAACCCGTCAGTCGTATAAGAAAAGATCTTTTAAAATGTATGCACTTTACAACTGCTGGCAGTATGTAAACCCAATATTTATTGCATGTGAATGTAAGGCACGTAATCAAACTTCATCTTTCGCTGCCGTCTCGGGGTCTGGGTGAAACATTATAAGCTTTGTCGTGTCAGGTAAAAAGCAAAAGTTGGCGAATAAATGGGACTCATCAGGTAACGTTGGAGAGAACGAGGCTTCTCAACTTCAAAACCAATTAGATTTGGTCATTCCGCAATAAACCTACTGCCGTGACATAAATTCGTCGATTCCTTGCTCGAGTTGGAATTGCTTTGTTGAGCAAAATTGGTGGTGAAAAACCTGTCGGCGGATTTCACCCAATCGGCCGAGACCGCAGTCACAATCTGGCCGAATAAATACTAGCCATCAGGTCCCAGCGTGGGACAAACATCTCTGTTACCTTCGGAGCTCATTGTACTCTAGCCATCCTCACCCTGGATTCCAATCCTGCCATGACCGTTGAGACTAAGCCAACCACAACCATTCGTTTCCACCGCATCCTCCTCACCGGCGCCGCTGGGGGTGTGGGAACCCAGTTGCGACCTCGCCTGAAGGCTTATTGTGACGTTCTCCGAGTCAGCGATGTCGTTGAATCGCTCCCTGCTGCGGGCGAGGGAGAGGAGCGGTTCGTTGTCAACCTTGCAGACAAAGCAGCCGTTTTCAAGATGGTCGAGGGATGTGACACAATTCTCCACCTTGGAGGTGTCTCGGTTGAGAAGACATGGGAAGAAATTCTTCAGGGGAACGTGAGCGTCTTGTTCGGAGGTCCAAGCGTGAATTATGAGGGGTCTTTAACTTATTCATTTCCACGTTACCTTGGCAGATTGTCGGTCTTGTCAACCTCTACGAGGCGGCGCGTCAATATGGAGTGAAGCGCATCATATTCGCGAGCTCCAACCACGTTGTTGGGTTCTATCGTCAGGACCAAGTTATCAACAGCAGGGATCCTCCCAAACCTGACGGCTTCTACGGCCTTTCCAAAGCATTTGGTGAAGACTTGGCACAACTCTACTGGGACAAGCACGGTATCGAGACTGTGTCTGTGCGAATCGGTTCCATCTTCCCAAAACCCACCGACCGCCGCATGCTTGCCACCTGGATGAGCTACGATGACGCAGAGCGACTCTTCATGGCGGCCATGACGGCTCCCCTCGTCGGTCACTCCATCATCTTTGGGATGTCGGACAACAAGACGGTCTTCTGGGACAACACTAACGCCAAACACATTGGTTACAGGCCCAAAGATAGCTCGGATGTTTTCCGGGATGAAGTCGAGGCGAAGTTTCAGAAGTTGGACTTGAATGACGTTGCCACGAGGTACCAAGGGGCGGCGTTCACGCGCACTGGTCCGTTCTTCCAGGATGACGGTTTGGGTGGAAAGAAAGCGTGAATTACGATACAAGATGGTATATCATTGATATGATGGTTTAAATGTCTCGATGTAACTATATAACCACAATGAATTGCAAAACTGTTTTCGAATCATTGATGAGGGAATATTGGATTGAAACAAAATTGCCTACAACCATAAAAAGTTCATACGTAAGGAGAACCTTCATGAGCTTACAAATTCGTGGCACAAACTCGAGAGGTAGGGTGGAGTGCACGGATCCCTCTCGCCCTACCTCCCAAACTCCAAACCAATCCCTTTGTGATGTCGGACGACGAGGATGAGCCACGCCGAAGAAACGATGATGAAGACGACGACATGAAGAAGGACGAGGAGGACGATAGCGAAGAAGACGACGAGGAGGATGAGGACGACGAGTCTGAGGGCGACGATGGAGACGGAGAGGAAGGCGAGAGACCTAAGAAAAAGAGGAGAAGACGAAAACGCAACGTGAGCTCCGTGGGCTGAAAGCGCTTTTCGAAATGATCGTTCAACAAGGACGCGAAACTGCGAGCAACGAAAACCAGGCGTGAGGCGGGAACTGAGCGGTGTACACCCTTTTCCTTTGCTGCGAACGTGCTTAAGACGTATTCTTGTTTGTTCTTGCAATGCTTCCCGCCCTAACTCTTTGAAACCTTATAAAGGCCGCATTGAGTTACCTTGACATTCAAGCTGAAGTGGACGAAGACGAAGACGACGATGACGACGACGATTTTGATGATATTAGAGGAGAAAGTACGTCATGGTTGCTGGGGGCACCGCAGTTCAAACCCTAGCCATTTCTCTGACCTGCTGTTCAACTCCCCAGCACTTGGCATTGACGACAATGACATCGGTGGCGGTGTCGACGGTACAACTCACCGGGCGCTCAACCGACGTTTTAACATGTCGGACGAAAAGTCTGCGGAGGAAATTGCCGCAGAGCTCACGGAACGGTACACGGGGTCTTACAATGACCGCGGCTATGGTTCAGATTACGCGGGGACGGACGAGTTTCAAAAGGTTCCCTGGGTCGCTGGGCGAGACCCTCCTGTGTTTATGGTCAAATGCAAAGTTGGGCGGGAAAAGGACATTGTGGTGGAAGTTGCCCGATACTGCCTTGCCAACCTGTACGCCCAGGACTCTGGTGGAGGCGAACAAATTCTGACGTGCTTCTCGCGGAAGTCCCTTCCTGGGTACTTGTATATCGAGTCCCACTCGAAGGCACACGTTCTCAGTGTGCTTAGCAAGATCAACAACGTGTACCTCGGTCCAGACAAGAACAAAATCACTCTCCTGGAAGATCGGGATATGGAAGGCGTTCTCAGAGTAGAACGCAGCAAACCAAAGGTTAAAGTTGGAGACTGGGTTCGAGTACGGCGGCCCGCCAAGTATGCTGGCGATTTGGCCAAGGTTGGTTCCCCTGATTGAAGACCGAATCAGTTGTGCGGGGCTCGTTGACACTCTGGCTGTTTGTTGTGAAGGTCGTTTCGCTTTCCGAAGACGGGGATTCATGCACACTTCGAATGTTGCCAAGATTGGAGCCTTACAGTGCTGACTCCCAGAAGAAGGATAAGGACGCGAATGGTGCGGGGGCTAAGAGAAAGAAGGGTACGATTCGACCGATCGCAAAGCTTTTCAATGCCGAAGACTGGCCGTGAGTTCAATTGAGGTGGTTTCGTGTCGGAGTCGCCAGTTTATCGAACTTCATCTCACTCAGGCGAAGCATGGTTCAAAAACTTCCCAATGGCCAACGTCGTCTTACTCATGTCGCTGAGACCTTTGATTCGCAAGGCTACCGCCTTAAGCGCATCCTGCTCAATGCAGTGGAAGCTCCCATAGCTGATCCAACTTTGGACGAAATCCAGACGTATCTTGGAGGCTCGTTGGATTTGAGTAACTTGGACAGGGCGGGCGTTGGAGTGGGCAAGGCAACTGTATCTGACTTTATTGTGGGGGAGGAGGTTGAAGTTACTGGAGGTCAGCTTACAGGCATGGTTGGAAAAGTCGAGAAGTTCGAAGGTGGTGCAGTCGTGGTGAAGTTGGACAATCTTGAGGTAGGTTCGAGAAGTACGGGGTATGCTGTTGAGCTTGCCTACATGCCTCAAAAATCGTTTGTTAGGACCTGAATCCTTTCCCCCCCAATGATCTCCGAAAGCGATTCCATACAGGTGATCACGTTCGCGTCACCGCTGGCCAGTTCGCTCCCCAAACTGGTTCGGTGCTCAAAATTGTCGGCACTGTTGCGACCTTGCTCACGGATGTCACCAACCGCGAGATCGAAGTCTTCACTAAAGACCTTCGACTAGCTGCGGAGGTAGTTGGTGAAGCGTCAGTTGCGGGAGGGAGGGCGCTGAATGGAGCACAGTCGCGCTTTGATGTTTTCGATCTGGTACAAATTGAGTAAGTTTCATTGGGTTTTCGTTCTCACCTTCCATCGACTGTCTCGTTTGACTGTGACCGCTTTTGGTGGCCTTGTTCCGTTATTGAACAGCTACCAGACAGTCGGCTGTATTACACACTTGGCTGCTGATGCCGCAGTTCTCGTTGACCAGTATGGCAACTCGAAACGAGTTCCCGTTTCTCTTTTGACCCAAAAGAAGGACACTTCTCGTGCAGTGGCTACGGATGCGCAAGGTCAACCACTAGCCGCCGGCGATACGGTCTTTGTGAGCCCCGCCAGCACTGCTCCTGGTGGAGTTCGACGAGCAAATGTTGTTCACGTCTACAAGGACGTGGTGTTCTGTCAGAGCAAGGAAGTTGTGGAAAATGGTGGTGTCTTTGTTGTTCCATCCGCCGACCTTACGGTGCAATCACGGGCAGGGGGCAGAGGCCCCGGTATGGGAAGCATGGGGCCGCCTCCATTGCCGGCAGCGAGTAGGGCAGGGAATGGCCCAGGTTCGGTAGCACCTGTTACAGGAAGGGGTGGATTCGGTGGAGGTGGTCGTGGACGACGGGACCCACTCGTTGGACGGCACGTGGTGATCCAAGGGGGCGCCTACAAAGGATACCAGGGTGTTGTAAAAGATGCTGCGGAGATAACTGTTCGTGTTGAACTTCACACAAACGCTCGAGTGGTTTCAGTGGACCGTCAGAAAGTGGTCACTCTTGGAGCAGACGGGAGACCCGATAACAGCGGTTTTGGAACTTCATACGGTGGATTCTCTGGAGGCCAGACACCCAGTTATGGCGGGGCGAGGACGCCAAGTTATGGGGGATCTCGAACTCCCGGATACGGAGGAGGACGTACTCCGGCTTGGGACGGTGCACGCACACCAGGGGGTGGATGGGGTGGCTCGAAGACCCCGGCATGGGACTCAGGTGCACGAACACCAGGACGGGATACATCGGGCGCCAAAACCCCTGCCTGGGATTCCGGATCCCGGACACCTGGGCGTTTCGTCGGGGACGGTAGCCGAACACCTGCGTGGAATGCAATGTCGGACTTTGACAGCAGACCTGGTACTGGAGGAACTGAACGTGGTGACAGGCCGATGAGTGTGAGTGATACTCGGGGACAGGGGTACGGTGGGTATTCGAGGGCAGGAACGGTTGCGACGCCATACTTGAGGCCCCCTGACACGCCTGGTGTCGCGGGAACTGTCGGAACACCTGGTCCATCTGGAGATGTAAGTTGTACGATGCATCTAGGTGTGGTGAGCGCTTCCCAATAGTGTCATTTGTGATTCTAGTATGGCACACCGTATGCCCCCCAAACCCCTGCTGCGTACCCTCAGACACCTCTTCCGTACGAGTTGAATGCGCCTACTCCTGCGGCTACTCCCGGTGGCGTTCCTCAAACGCCCGGAGCGTACCCCAGCATGGGTTCTGTCGCCGCGACCGCGCCAACGCCGCACAACCCTGCGACACCTGCTGCGTTGGGTGGCTCATACGGGATGTCATCAGTGGGTGGTGCCGGTGCACCTTCAGAATGGGAGCTCCAAACCGAAGTAGAAGTGCGGATTCGGTCACCGGGATCACCATTTCACGGCCTCAGAGGTGTTACTCGAAGAGTTGACACTAGTGCTCGCGTTTGTGGTGTCGTACTTCTTGAAGGACCCCGTGTGAATGAGATTGAAGTGTTCCCGAACTCATCTTTGGAGCTTGTGGTGCCTGTGAAGAAGGACGAGGTGAAGGTGCTTAGTGGTCAAGATAAGGGAAACATAGGATCTTTGATCGGGATTGACGGAAAAGACGGATTGGTGAGAATGAAAGGGCGGGTGCAAATTGTGATGATTGCCCTTTCGGATTTGGGCAAGCTGTTTACTGGGTGAACCCAGATGCAAGGAAGTGTGGGCGCTTCGGTGTATTCTTAGCCGGAATTTAATACATAACGGAAATATCAGACAACAGTTATTCACATATCATCGGGTCATCCGCAATCAAAGGTTTTCGCATGTGGGCCTCCCAGTATTCCTCGATGTGCCCGTCGCCAAACACAGCACGTTATGTACGCGGCTGTGGCATACAGAAATGGTAAATTTAATCTCACCTTAGCGCCACAGAGAGGTAAATTCTAGGGGGCATTGTTCGGAGCTCCACAAGGCCGACTCCAGCCGCTTCACTCCGCCTGTAACTCCGTAAGCCGTGCTGTAAGCATCTATTGACTTCTCGTAACGTCTGCCTGTAAACGGGCATGACTAAGCTTGTTGGAATTCATCTGTGCAATGAGGTACGCCAGGTACGGACCGGACTGCCGCACCGACCGTGCGGCTCTTTATGTTTTTATATAAGGCTTTGTTGAAGTTACATATTTGCGCTGGCTGTGCTAGCGTGGGCAAAGACTTGACTGATTTATTCTGGAAATGAATCCGATCCTGGATTGGTCGTGGCTGCAGGCAATGCCAGGTCTTTTCGGGTTTTTGCATCTTGGCAAATTAGGACGTTGCAGGACTTACCTGTTCAATCCGTTGCTTCCCGCTCCACGCAAGATCAAAGCGCAGGTCGATGGGAATTAGCAACGTGGTGCACAATCACTTCAAGTGAGTTGCGGGAGGAGAGTCTCCCACCTAGTGCTTCGGCTCATTCCATTGTCCGTCTACCACACATCAGGGTCCCCGCGATAAACCGGTCCCCCGATGCCATCGAGCGCGACAGATGGCTCGAGTTTCCTCCTCCTGTAAACGTTTTTGGAAAGTTTGTCATTCCCGGAGGCTGGATCTTCAGAGTTGGGTGAGTGGCCACAAGGACTTTTGTTAGGAGACTATCAAAAGGATCCACTGAGAGGAGGAACCATCCACCCAAAACACTGGTTTCATTCTACCTTTCCTGATAGGTTCAATCGATGGCTCCTCCTTCCGGCTGCCTTCATCATCCAAATGACCACTGGGAGTGTATATGCCTGTCAGTACAGAATGCCATTCTGAGCGTTACCTATCAGGCGATGAACTAATCATATCTTATCCTCCAGGGTCCGGTTATAACGTTGCTGTTGATACAGCCATATCTGGAGATCCAGCCGCTGGGCAGGCGCCAATCGCTTTCTATATCGCCATCGCGTTCCTCGGTCCCTGTGCAGGTAGGCCTTGTCTGAAAGGGATTCTGGTACCGTTTCCTTTGCTGAAAACTGCAAACAAAGCCTTGTTTGGTCCGTGGCTGGAGCGCGTGGGGCCGCGGTCTGGTGCACTTCTCGGCGGATTGTTCTACTTCATTGCAAATATGTCCGCCGCCTTGGCATGCCATTTTAAGCTTATTTGGCTGCTTTACGTTGGATACGGAATGATTGGTGGAATGGGTTTGGGGCTGACGTAAGTTGTGAACAATCTTTTCGGATGACGTTGTGCTCACCCAATTTCCAGTTATATCACTCCTGTCGGTCCTCTTCAAAAGTGGTTCCCCGACTGGCGTGGCCTGGCTTCAGGATTCTCCATCGCTGGTTTTGGCCTTGGATCTCTTATCGCTTCGTTTGCTCAGAATGTAAGTCGCAATCCTGCCCGACGGAATATGTCCAGGAAGGTGAAACCATACTTCGCTCAAGTCCCTTCTTAGCACTTTCTCGGTTCAACAAACTTTCATTATTCTTGGAGTCTGCTACTTCTCGGCGACACTCCTCCTCCTTTCCATTCTGAGAGTCCCTGCTTCCAACTACTCAGTCGGAGGTGTCACTTTCGATACAATTCGTGGGACTGAAAACTTGGTCAAGCGTCAAACTCAAACGTCTTGGGAGTCCATGGGTCGAGGCACTTTGCCTCAATACCAAAGCCCGATATCCAGCCCTACATCCACAAGCTCGGGCACTTTACCGAGTTACAAATCGTCGTCAACGTACCCGCAATACGAATCCCTCCGTAAATCCACTCAAACTACTGCGAGCCACCAAAGCATTTCGACCGAATCGGCATTGGTTGATGCCCCTGCCAAAAACCCGTTGAAGTTGTTCTTCTCCATTAATTTGATTGACGCTTTGTCTTCGGTGAGCGTCATTGAGTTTCCATAAAGTCGCTGAATCTGACTGAGCTTTGGACTCATAGTGGGAATTTGTGATGATGTTCATTATGCTGTTCTCGAACATCCTGTTGGGACTCACCACATTGTCCAAGTTGCAAGATATGGTGAGTTATCCATATTTCTTTGACAGTGTTCAAATGTTCATGTACCCCTATACACCGATCAGGTCAAATTCCAATTCGGCGGATCTCCAGCTCAAGCATCACTGATTGTGAGTTACTTGCGTCCTAATCATTGCATTGGCGTCGATCACTAAAGTCTCAAAAACAGAATGCTATTGCGGCAATTTGCTCTACTTGTGGGCGAATTCTCATTCCTTCAATTTCCGACAAGACCGGACGCAAGGCCGTTTACATATGCTCCTTGGTGCTGCAAATCGCCATCTGCGCTCTTCTTCCTATAGCATTTGACGCAGGGATATACCCTGCATTCCTCGCATGTGTGTTCACACTGCAGGTAGTCTACGGTGCTGGATTCGGAGCTATTCCGGCCTTCCTTTCGGATCTTTTTGGGAGTCGCAATGTCGGTCCCCTTCACGGGTGAGAGACTGCTGTCTTGGTGGCATGAGCAACTGTCAATTGATGAATACAACCTTGTCGACCCAGGGTTATTCTTTGCGCTTGGTCGATCGCTGGATGTGTTGGCATTGCCTACAACAACATTCTCAACGAAGAAGTACTCGCTCTTGGACGAGACTCTCCGTTTATCTACAACAAAAACCTTCACTGGATCCTTCCTGTGGACTGCGTCGGACTTGCCGTCACGCTCCTCATCCGATCCAACATTCGAGATCGCGTCATGCCACGCGAACGGGGTGAATTCGCCCGATTTAGAGTGAGAATGTGCATTTCTTCTTCTTTTGGGTGCCCAGCTGATTATTTCGCATCACAGCTTTTTGGAACTCCCATCATTTTCACAATTTACGGGTTTAGAATCATTTCACAGGACCGCGAGAACCGGATGTGGATTCAATTCTTGGAGCAAAATGGCTACTGACGAGCGCATTTTGGATTGGCGCTTTTAAGGATCTTCCGTTGCATTGACGGTGTTTTGACGTTTCTGGGTCGCTTATCTAGATTATCCGATGTTGCAAATTACACACAAGGACATGACTATCGGATGTTGCTTTCTGTATGTAACATCGATCTTTTTGCTTAAACTCTACACCAGTTGTCCCAGAGGACAGTAGAATCGACCATCAATTCCTGTGGCGCACAAGGCACAGTATTTCCACACCAATGATCTACTGCGGTGTGGAGTATTTCATGGTCTCTAACGTTGGGGACTCGCGGTCCAGGTTGTTGTTACAAAGAGCGACGACAGAAGCCACATGAGTGTTGTGCATTGGTTTATGCAGAGTGAGCGCAACAAGGGAAGGATTGTGACAATTATTTCGGCAAAATGCACCCATGTGCAACTGAAACGCCGAGCGAGATTTTGTGGCTGGTGTCATACGCCGCCTGGTTCCAGTCATCGACGGATCTGTCTAACACCTGCAGCATTTGTTCCCACACAATCCACTGCGGCGATTCCCACAACATTGGTCACGATTCCCCATTTTCCAACGGCAAATGAAGTTGTCAAAGCAGATGGAAACACCAAGCAAGAGCGAGTTACCAAGTTCTTTCAAACGAACTAGGTACATACCACAAACTGTCTTCTTGCTGCACCCGGATAACCACCCCAGGCGTCGTGCCATCGCTGAGGTGACGGGTCCTCTAAAAGTCCCCGCCCAGGGCGCGAGAGCATGGGCATAATCGAATTTTGTGCTGGTGGCTTGTGGGACGCCGGATGAGTCATGGCACCCACTGCAGAAGATAATGTCACGACAATCACCGAAAATTACGGCATTTCCGCAAGCCCTACCATTGGCAGAATCGACGTCTCGGGAAATGAAGGAAAGGAGGTCTGACTGAGTGCGGAACATAAAAAGAGGAAGGGAAAGATTTTCTTCCATCGACAACAGCAGAAAAACAATAGATAACGCGGGATACGTTGGGGAGTGACTGTGCTTTGGGGGACGGGCTCGCGTGTCTCTCGTCCCGGGAGCAACGTGGTGAGCCCGAAAATAAACGACGATGATTTAAAATGCGTTTAGTGAAAGTAAGCAAGCTTTGATGAATCTCTGAGTTTTTTCGCACGACGCAGTTCGTGCCTAATTTGGAAAAAAAGGTTTGGTGGTGGTGGCAACCATCTTCCGCTGCTTCCGCCCGCTACTTTTAACATCTCAGTTCGACGCCAACAGAACACGAGTATCGTGCACATCGACGATACCTGACCATTGCGCTTGAGTTCGAGGCGACAGTGAGAGCACGTTTGCCCCCGTCCAAGCACCTTGGCCCATTCACTGGAGGATACCCGCCCGTGGAGACGCCACTTGGACATCGAAAGCGGCTACATTCAGAGACTACTCCTCGTAAGATGCAGCCATCCTCAACGGTTTCAGCTTCTGGATTGGCTGGAGACGCCCTGGCAACAACAGCATCGCCCGCTGTCCGAACGAGGGTCGCAAGCGCATACGCCGCAACAACGGGACCTTCATCGAGCGCAATGATGACGGAAGAAGCCGGGGCGAACGGGGCGAGGGGAAGGCCGATGTCGCAGACGTTTACGGACTCCATTGGGTCTCTCTTGGCGTCCCTCGCCATGGCCGCGGCGCGGAAGGCGGGCGAGCACGCGGGAATCATGAACCTTGCCGAGGCGGCGGCAGGCTATACAGCATCTGGAGCGCAAGCCATCGTGTGGGGCGGTTCCTCTTCCGCAGCGAACCAGCCCAATACAGTTACGGACCTCGTCCACCCGAAGAGCGCTTTCGTCGCCCTTCGCTCCAGAGAAATCGGAGGGACTCGTGCTTCCTTTCGCCGGGGCATTCGATCCCGCAACTCTACAGCATCCCCGTACACATATCCAAAGACTCTTTCCATTACAAATATTCCCAACGGACACCAGTCACCCAACCCAAACCAATCTTCTGTCGTCTCGCTTATCGCCAACTCAGTGTACTTCATGATATCGCCCCAACGAACCCCTGCGTCGCCTTCACCAGCACCGTCACTCACAGTCAACCGTTCGCCGTCTCCATCTCCCTCCGTTGAATTCGAAGAGTCCCTCGGCCCAAACCTCCCCGAGGACACCGCCCACCCCTTCATCCGCCTCGCTGCTCGGCGCACCCCTCGTACCCTGTGGTCCGACCCCTCACCCCCAGCGAACCCGGCTCTCGAGCTCTTCCTCCGCGACGCCAGTGCCGCGCTTCCGATAGCATCTGACCATAGCGGCGCCCGGGGGCGATCATCCCTTGGGGACGATGAGGACTCCGACATGGAGTGGGATGGGGACTCTCATGAGGAAGGGGAAGACGGAGATGGAGACTTGGATATGGCAGATGCAAGCGATCAACAGCATTCTGCAAGACGGGGCTTCTCTCGAACAGCAACAACATATCCCACACGATTCCCGCGTGAGCTAGATATGGAGGGTTTGGACAAGGCATTCGCAGTGTGCTGGATTGGGGAAGGGATGCTGGTGAGTGTCCGCACGTTGATTCGACGAAAGCGATGAAGCGTGGGGGAGAGTTGCAGGCGATTTTGTTTATAACAATCGTACTCACCAATTCTCCATTCACTCTCCAACCAACCCAGCTTGTAGCCACCAAGTGCTCCACCCTTGCTCTCTACAACCTCACCACCGGTCGTCGCACCATCCTCCCCCCACTGTGCTTCCCATCCGACCCTTATGAAGATCCTTCCCTTCCCATTACTGATTACACCACCGATGTGCTCAACCCTGGAAGCATCAGGAGAGGTCACTGTCCCGTGCCCCCGATGGCAAGGGTCTGGGTTAGGGAAGGCATGCTTGGGGACCGCGACGCCCGATCCAGGCCATCTTCGTGGGCTGCGCCCGAACCGACACCTGCACCGAACACGCTGCCCGTTCCCCCACCCATCTTCAGGCACGACTCCGGATTCGGGGAGGCCCGCGCTGTTCCACCAACAACTACCCCGGTGGACCGGCAGCGCTCATCCCTGATCCCAGCTTCGGTCTCGACATCATCGGACTCAGCGTCACCCGAAGCGTCGACACCCGGAGCCTCCGCAGCAGGCACCTGGGCACCTGCTCGACACGACTCCCCCTCCGCGACCCCCGTCACCGATTCTGCTCCACCACCGTTACCCGTACCTCCCGTCCTCGGACCTTGCCCTGGAATCCACCACCTCGCACCCAACCCTTCCCACACGCTCGTCCTGGTCTGTGGTGCCCCACCACATCCTCTCTTTGTCCTGTCGCTTCCCTCCCTGGAACCCATCGCTGCCCTCTCGGGTCTCCGTGACGCCGCGTTTTCGGCCGCTTGGCTTGGCAATCGGATGTGTGTTGCTGCAGGAAGGTGCGGTGCTCTTGGCATGTGGGACCTCGATGATGTGCTAGAGGCACCCGGTGGCTGGATGGGACCTTGGCTTGAGACACCTTCGGGGCCGGTACCCATCGTGGCTCCGCGCGAGGCTCGGCTCAAGGCACATGGAGGGTCAAAAGTGCGCGGAGTGAGCGTAGCGCAAGGGCTGGGTGAAGCAGTCAGTGTGGGCGGAGGCGGGACTGTGAGGGTGTGGGATATCGAGAGGTCGGGGGGTTTGGAGCACAAGGGTTGGATAGATCTGGGAGGTTCTGGAATCGAGGTAAATTTGAAAGCGTCTCCGTGGAGATATATTTGCGTTATCGCTGACTCGGCGATTTTTCCTTTTTGTCCCCCACCCCTCTCAGCCCGTCCCGCTTACTTCTCACTCACCGCACCTGCACCTTCTTGGGACACAACGACACATGCACCTATTAGACACTCGCCTCTCCAACCCCGCTATGACCGTCATTGGCCCTGACGGCCCCTGGGGCGTACGCAGCGTCGGGGTCCCTTACAGTGGGTCTCCCCTGGTAGCCGTTGGAGGTGGAGGCGGTGGCATCGGCGTGGTCGAGCTCAGGACGGGAGAATACGTGCGCGTTGGTGGCGGGAGGGATGGCGGAAGGGTGATCAGCACGCCGTTGCCTAAGGGGGGCGGATTGGGGATTCCTCACGCGGCGCTGTGTGTGGCATGGGGTGGTGGTGGCGGGGGACAAGGTGGTTGGGGTGGTGTGGGCGTACGCGGTGATGCACTCGGTGTGGGGGTTGGAGGGTTCGCTGTGGGTGGTGGGCCGCTGCAAGTGTGCGCGGGAGGGGGTTGGGTGGGAGTTTGGTGATGCACAAGAGGCACCGGAGGGTCGGGAAGAACATTGGACAACACACGCACCGTAACGTTTTATTCTTTTCATTTCTTTGAATCCCCTAGAACACTGGGGGAGAACTTTGATGGGCACTTTATACCGTGGTACGAATCGTTTTATCCCTGGTGGATGGTGGTTCATGACCCTTAGATTGGAAAGGGTGGTCGGGGAAGGATTTCGGCAGTTACCACCTTTTTTCTTGGATCACCCGATCACCCGCTTGGTTTTCCATTCCTGTGATTTTTGCACCCATCATCAACATTGCAAAACCCTCCCTGTGTTGTGTTTCCTTGAATCCGCTATCAGGGTTCAAAGATATCATAAGTTTGTGTTTGTTAGAATAACAGTGCCCAGAATAATAAATGATGTTTTTACTTTTGCGTCGTGCAAAGTGGTTATGGGGTTTCGAGTTTCAATTCCAACACGGTAAGAAAGAAGCAATATACTTTTATGCTTTTTACAGTAGAGCAAATTAGCTCTTCATGAAAAACAAGCGCCGAACTACAGGTACGGGCGAGATGTCAAGTCCGATAGTGTTTCTTGATCAAGTCGCTCAATATGACTTTCCTACCCTTCAAAATCGCTGTCCTCGCTCTTCCGATCCTTCTCTTCTTCTTCTTCTTCTTCTTCTTCTTCTTCTTCCTCCTCCTCCTCTTTGTAAACTTCTTTCTTCTGCTTCTTCTTCTTGGGCTGTTCACTAGCCACAGAACCTTCGTCGTCCTTTGCGAGCCATTTCTTTGGCAGGTGTGGGGTAATGAACTCAATATAATCATCCACCAATTCCTCGGGAATAAAAATATCCTTCTTCTCCTCTGGTTCAGGAAGGGAGTGGTCCTTCAGGAATTCGAGTGTGTGTGTGCGAACACTCCGAGCCCCAAGCATCTTGTTGATACCAACTTCCGTCTTGAGGATGTCCTTCCAAGAACGACTACGCGACTCCTCTTCCATCACGTCTGGGGTGCCCTCTTTCGCGGCTTTCGAAGGTGCGGCCCGAGGGCGCTTCCTACTGGTCTTTTTGGGAGGGAGGTCGTAGTCATCCTCGGAGCCACTGCTTTCGTCGGAGCTTCCTGGAAAGCGGGGAAGGGGTTGAAATGTTGGCACTTGCATTCCAAGAACAACAAAACCCACTGAGGTGAAACGTAGGGTCTGCTGGCGCCTTCTTGCGCTTATCGCTCGACTTCCCTCCCTCTGTAGCCTTCACCGTCTTTTTCCTCACAGGAACGGTGCTCGCTGCCGTCGATTTCCGTGGGGCGGCCGCCGGTTTGTCTGCAACGTTTTTAATCGCGCGGCTCCGCTTCTTTGCTGGAGGTGCCGTGGCCGTGGTAGATCCATAGCCCGTCAGCCAGCCGAAGAAATAGGTGAATGCGCTCGTGAAAGACCAGGAGGATTGAGATTGGGTTGACGGTTGTGCCATCAGAGCGACTGGCGGTCGCAAAGAAACGATGAAGCGCAAATATGCAAAGTGCGACGATTGAGCGGTGGCGATGCGACGATGGGGTGTCAAACGTTGGCGATGTTCGCTTTGGATGCTTTGGCCATATGTGGTGGGTCAAAAGGTTTCTCTACCTCCACAATACACGATAGTGCTGCTTCTCGTCTGCATTCCACTCATAATTCAATCCAACAATCCTGCATATGCCGCGAGAGCCGTCACTGGCGCGCCAGTAGGCTTCCCTAGCGACAGCCCACTGGCGTGCTCCTCTACAGCACCGGCGACATCCAAATGGGTGTACTAAAAGACATTATTCAATTGTAAATTCGAGGTGGAGACGTGAAACAATATCAATTCACCGCCAGAGGAACTTCGGCGTCCCTTCCGTGCTTGTCCAGTCCACTGGCGACAATCATAAATGCGGCGGGAAATTGATGTCCGCGGGAGGTCCCAGAAGAAGGTAGGTGGTTCGCCTGCACGACGTCTTCTGTCGGTTGTGTTGGTGCAATGAACTACGTGCACGCATGTGAGTCACCTCTTTGAGCAATGCACTCCGACGGACACTCACGTCAAAGTCATCCACTCTCAACCTCGAGACCTCGAACGGTCCACCCCACTCTGTTCCCACCTCCGCCAACTTCTCTCCCACACGCATGACTCTCGCTGGTCCGTTCTCTACCGCAGCGGGGTAGTCCCCATACGCGCGAATAACGTGGCCCGTAAGTGTGGCTACAGTGAAAAGCCGAGCTGATGACGGGTCGGATAGAGTGGCTGCCCTCTCACGGAACTCCGCAAGGAGGTCCGTCATAACAAGACGTCCTTCGGCGCTGGAGATAAGAAGATGGATTCGGTTTCCAACAAAGCTCGCTGAAACTTTTCAACTTACTCTGTGTTACCCACCAACACCCTTTTTCCCGCCCTCGACACCAAAATCTCGTCGCATGTATAGCCCTCGGCTCCGATGCTGTTTCGCACGAACCCCAGAGTGGCCGAAACGTTGACGTGCGTGGGAGTAAAAAGGCCCACCGTCTTGAGGAACCCGGCGCACGCCGAGGCGCCCCCCTTGTCGCGGGCCATGCCTCTCATGGCACCACCAGCTTTCACATCCGCACCGCCAGTGTCGAAGGTGACACCTTTCCCGACAAAGAATAGACTGGTAGTCACATCGGCGCCGTTAGACAAAAGACGACACCTTAATTTCGCACAGGTCACTTTTATTTCGCCCACAACTCACTTGTTTTTCACTTTGGTCTGATCTGGAGCTTTATACTCCAGTTTTACAACGCACGGTCTGTGCCTGGGGACGACTAGCGAGCACCGAGCGACGGCGTGAAGCAGTGGGTACTCTTTTTCGATCTTTGGCACATCTGAGAGGGAATGGACGTGAGGCTCGACTGACTGGTTGGACCGACAACTGCAACGCGCTGACCAGTAATCACCGTCACGGTGACGTTTGGAACCTCTTTGAATTCTTCTACGATGAGGTCGGCGCAGCGGAGGGGGGTGAGGCGCTCGGGGTCGCCGCCGGTGAGGTCTGCATTGAAAACAGGTGGGAAGGCAGGTCCACAAATACACGCAAAAAGACCCACCTCGCGCGAGCGACAGGCCCTCATTCACAGCCTCCAGCTTCTTCACCAACTCCCCATCATCCGCAATAACACCGATCTGCACCGGGTTTGCCTGCGCCCCTTTCGCGTTCGCCCACTCTCTGGCCTGCAGCGGCACGTACGTCTCCTGGAGCGCGGCCAGAACCGAAACTTCCAAGCACCTCTTGTAGTCCTCGTGTGCGGCGAGAGACGCGCGCTCGGGAAGGTACAATAACGGCTTGGAGGAGCCGACCGACAGCGCCTTGCGCACCGCGGACCGCGACGCAGAGGCGAGCCGGCGGACGTCGTCAACGTCGCCATAGAGTGAGCCGATCGGACAGAGAATCCTTGATGAAACAAGCGATCCCGATCAATTGAATTCGTCAACAAGAAGAGTTCGATTGAATTCAATGCGTTGTCAACAACATGAAGTCGATCAAACCTCCCCAACCCACACTCGGCCGCCAGGCGACGCATCCGACGCGATCAGCGTGACTTCCTTGATGGGATCCACTGCCGCGTGGCGCTTTATGGCTTCCATTGATGGGGCCAGCGCGGACACTGAGGACGTTAGCGAGGTGAGAGAAGTGAGCTTATGGAAAAGGACCAGGAGGGAATCATGGGCGGCGAGTGTAGAAGCGGAAAGAGTGGATGGGGGGATGTGAGAGAGGAGTGTCATTTGCCAATCGATCACGAGTTTGAGGGGGTCGGGCCAGGGCTGGAGAGTGATGCAGTGCACACGAAATTTTCCCAAAAGCGGACCTCGATTATAGATGCAAGGGTTTCGAAAACTGTATTTAAGAAGAGTTCATTTGTATGCCATCAATGTAATGTGTCATAATAGCTACAGCTCAGCATTAGAAAGGCGTCTGGCCGAACTTGGCCTTCACAGATGCACTGGCGACCATGCTGTTCACCATTTGTTTGTGGACCAATCGCGCTCGCTCGGCCTCGCCGTCCAACATTTCTTGCACGTTGTGGTCTGTGACCAAGACGTTCCTTCCAAGAAGCTGCTTTTGGACTGACAACGCGCACTCAAGGGCGGGAGTATCCTTGGCAAGTTCGAATGTGTACTCAGATCCAACGTTGTCCACAACGGTGTACACCTTGGATTGTTTTTGGCGGCTGAGGAAACCGCGGTTGGAGCTTAAGTGGACGGAGATGCGGAAGGATGCAAAGCTGCGCTTGAAGTCCACGGAATCATGCGAATCATACGGTGGTGGAGGTGGCATCGCGCTATATCGAGGCAGGTGATATGAAGGGACGATGATTCATTCGGCAAACCGTCTCCCAACTCACGTTGACGTTTCGAGCGCCGGCGCAAAGTGATCCAGAATTCTCTAATTGGAAGAATGTCTCACAGATAATTGCACACGATCAGCTCGACTCGCTTTTACATGACAATTCCAAGTGGTTGCCTGACTGAGGCAGTTGCTCCTATCGTTCCTCAGCTCCGAGTCTTGGCGACCAACAGCAACCAATCCTCCCCAAGAGAACGCTTCAAACTGTTGATTGAGGTATTTCTTGTGTGGACAATTCAACGAGGGAATTTCATCGATTTATTGGACGTTTTGCGGAAGAGGAATGACTCAAAATGGCAACATCGGCTCACGAACAGTATCTTTCACAAAAAACGAGGAAAGACAAGAGTATAAAGAGTAGTGTCTTTGAAACTCTTGGTATATTACTGTGAGCAAACATCGCTCCTTACATAACAGAAGGAATGCTCGTTTCGTCCTCCGTCTTAAATGTAGCATGCAAAGTGTCGACACGTCTAAATAATAGCACAACGAAAGGACCCAAGGTAAATTATTGAATGGTGCACTTCCTGGAATGGAATGGGGACGGTGAACATTAATAAACCGTCCTTTAGGACTTCTATGAACGAGGACAAGATACCTACTCTTTTTTCTCGGATTCTTTCCCTTTACCGATGGCAAACGGATCTTTCTTTACCGGTTTCTGGTCCTAATGTCAGGCAGTAGGACACCGCACTCGTCAAATAATTCAAAAGGTATCCCTTCTTGAAAAAAAATACTAACAGGATCTTTCACGGTTCCAATCTTGTAGGTCGCCAGTGTTTTCAGCGCGTCATCCGAGTGTCCAATCTCCTCAAAGGCTTCCGTCGCGTCTTGCCCTTGGTCGGCGTCCAATCATTCCATCACAGGGAGAGATAAAAAAGGATTGCGATCCAGAAAAAAATTAATCGTTGATGCTGTCGTGAGCAACTGTTCTCGGATCACTCACCCCCTTGATCCTCCAACACTTCATCTCCCCCCGGATGTTCGTGCTTCAAAAGGGAAACCAAAACGAGGCATCGATCCGTTCAGAGGTCAGTCCCATGACACATCGCGAGGCCGTAAGCGAAGCAGATTCCCACATCAGCGAGGTACTTTGTAACGTTGTAAACGGAGTTGTTGATGACAATCCACAAGTCTGTGGGCTTGGAGTGGGTCACGATGTCCTTCCAGCTGTAGAGTTCCATATCACAGGCGCAGAGATTTTGGGTGGCGACGGTTGATTGCAGGAATCGACAGGTGTAAGGGTCCACGAAATGTGTTGCAACATCAAGCCACACTTGCGGCGGAAGAACGGATACAACCTGTGAGAACCCCTTGTCCGTCTCCGTTTGCCTTACAATTTCATACACGGCGAAGACATTAATAGCAGAGCAAAATTGCATTCTCCGCTTTTTAGTGTTCTTGAGTTGGAACTCAAATTTATGTACCTTCGCCGCCCCTTGTTTATTGTAAGCACGTGCCCCTCCCCCTTCCTTCCCCCTGGCCCGCAGAAATCATGCGGGCTTCTCCTTGGCCGCAAAACTAAAACGTTGTCCACACATCTGTACATATATACTCTCGATGACTCTCGAACCCCCGGCGGCACTCTTGGCACTCTGACGCGATTGCCTCCTAACCGCAAACGGCTGCTTCCCGCCCGGGTCCCCTGAGAAGAAAAGTTTGTGGTAACGCGAGGTGGCGTACTCACCAACATTTGCCAACACATCGCTGTGAGGTCACACGAGGACAAGGTTTGACAGGAAGCAGCGTGGTTCACAAATGTGATGCCGTATTGACCACAAAGCGTCTCACTTTGTTCCAATGGTTCTTTCAAAACGTCCTCTCCAAAATTCCAGGAGCCTGTTTACTGGACACTGGACAAGCGCAAAAGCCATGTAATTGCAAAGTAAAAACAATATACATAATATATGTAAGTGCACCTTATTTCACACGGTGTACTTTGAAGTCTACCGTCCCGCGCAAGCCGAGGGTGAGGGCATTCGAGTCTGTTTGGCCGGTACGCAAGTTACGCTTCTGCTCTTGCACGCACTCCTCCCGCAACGACAACTCACATCGTCCTTCCCTCTTCTTGGGGTCAACATCCCAACGGCCCCACTTCTCGGGAACATCCTCGTTCACGAGTTCCAGGTGGAAGTCGCGGATCAATTGCGCCATGAAGCAGACCGCTTCTTGGGTAGCCATGTTCTAAAAAAGGCGAGGTATGAGCAAGAGCATCTTAGAGAGGGGAGCGCAAGGGGTGACTCACCATCCCAAGACAGATTCTGGGTCCCGCCTGATGTGGATGGCATGCTTAGATAGAATC